>CM049404.1:5515000-5575000 GCA_026929865.2 Hyperoplus lanceolatus | reverse complement strand
CTTAAAAGTGCTTCTCCACTACAGTTCAGTAAGAAATATTATACTTGTTGCTACACTACAATTATCTGATTACTTTGAGGTTGCAACATTTTAATGGAAAAAATAATTATGGAGTCAAACAAAAGTAATCCGACTCCATTATCACTTCTGCCTCACTAGAATGTGTGTTGGTGTGTTTACATACACAGTACAATGCTCTTGATAGTTTAAAGGTGCAGTGTGTAATATGACATCATCAAGAAAGTTCTACAAAGTTCTAGAATGCAACACTCCCTGGGTAACCCCAACCCTTTCGAATAATAACAGAAGCTACAGTGGCCTTCAAGGACAAGAACAATTCTAAATGTTAAACAATACACCTGATGACATTCCAACAATGACACTTTCAAGATGGCGGCACTAGGCCTTGGTCCGAAATATGCAGAAATATGGACATATATGAGAATTTTTTTTAAATTAAAAACATTTTTTTCAGCTATTATGCACTAAATTAAATGTAGGGGAGAGTGGCCTAAGTTGTGCAACTTTTCACTCAAAGTGACTTTAAAGTAAGGCCTTGACAGTAAAGTCTCCAACTCAAATATGTACATATATTTCAGGGTGTTGTGCATCCCTGGCAATAAAAACTTTGGATCTGGAATATAGCTTTCGGAAAAAAAGTTGTCTTGATGCACAACTTGCCCCCGGTGTGGTGTAAGTTGTGTGGAGAGAATACCATGGGGTGAATTGTGCCATTGCTATATATCTCATAAACTGTAATGCAAGACAAATCCATTAGACAATCACTTATTTAAGGTGTATTTAAAGTAAATAGTTGACAAAGATTGAAGGACAATTTTCTTAAACAAGGCCTAGCAGATCTAATGGTTTTACCTGCAAAGCTCACAATGACAAAGTCACCATCATCATCTTTCTGGCCATCTGAACTCTCATCAGTGGTGTCGTTAAGTGGAATTGAGATGTCACTCTCTTCTGAGCTACTGTAGACAATCACTTTCTTTTGGTGGCCAGCGTATACAGCCATGCCACTGGCACAACTCTCAGAAATGTACTTTGCACTAGTTGCTCCGTGCTTGTGGAACCAACTTGACAAATGTGATTCCCCTACATTTCTGCCTTTAAATCAAGGCTCAAAACCCATATGTACACCCTGGTGTTTCCTCCCCATTAACTATCTTACCTCTGCACTACTATCTGTGTTTATGTGGATGTATGAGCTTTACGTCTTTTATTTTGGTTATTGTTATTTTACCTTCATTTTTTACCTACTGAATGCACTATGTACAGCACTTTGGACAGTGCAAACTGTCATAAATGTGCTTTTACTTACTTACTTATAACTCACCCAGGCTCTTTGGCACAAATCACCCCAATCCCAGAAATTTGGATAATAAGTATGATGCAGCAATTTAGGGCTGACATCGTGCTAACTGTATAGACTCAAAATGTAGCATACCAAAGCACTAAAACATGTGTCAAATGTTTTCAAACGTGTCTATAATTGTTCAGACACAATAATCAAAAAACCTTGATCATGGAAATTTTACTTTGAAAGGCAAAACACAGTTTTTTTGAGCTTAAATGTGGTTATATCTTATTCCTTGTGTCTCCCTTCTTTACAGGATGAGTCAAATGGATGGCTCTTCTTAAATATGTGGTCACATTTCCAATTTCTTCCACGGTTTTCTAGAAACAAGGGGTGGCACAACTTCCAAAATGCACAACTTAGGCCACTCTCCCCTACTTATGGATATTATAATTACTTTCTACAAAATCTGCTAGGAAATTAAACCCAAAATTCTACACACTGCAGGTTTAAACCTTTTAGAATGCAGATAATATTCCACTTGTACTCAAGTGGTATTTTAATAGGTGACTTGCAACTTGTAATTTGTAACATGAAATTTTAGATATCTTTCTAGTATTGTATCTCTACTACTATAACTGAAGTATGGTTTTCAGCTACTCTTCACCCCACTGCTCATATCGTTGTTTCCCATCCACCTTTTTGTCTTGATAGCCAATTCATCTGCTCACTCTCTTCTCAAGGGAATGGAAGGTGACACATGCAATGCAAATCCAGTGAGCTGGCACAGAGAGTCACAGCAGGACACGGGGCCAACCAAAACACAGCAGGGTAAACAAACAGCAACTATTTTTAGGATGCTGGGGTCACGTGTCCTAAAGAAGCAAAATGTGGTGTGGTTTCTGAGTACTATGGTAACATCTAAATATCAGATGGGGCCCAGATTTATTATGCTGAAGTTGTGAATAAAATATGTGGATAGGGCTGAATGCAAGTGTGTGATGCTGGGAACCCATTTCTTATCATACTGTATATTTGACTCTGTCAGGTCAGGTGTAGCAGTTGAGGAGATTTTTTGCAGGCTTTCATTTGGACACGGCTGCTTGCAGATTTAGTGTATATTTGTCCACAAATTTAACACATCACAATTAAAAAATCGAGAAACAGAAATCCATTTCACTCCAGTGAGCAACCAGCCTCTATCTATCTATCACAACATTTTAAAAATAAATTGGTTTAAATAATGTAAATACATGTGACGATGACAAGATTAGCAATGATATTAAGTGCCTTTAAGAGAAATTAAGATGCTCTGCTAGAATCACACCCAGATTATGTGAACCTCTGTGATTTACAGTTACCTACCACACAGTTTGTCCAATGTACATTGTAGTGAAGTGATAAAGAGACTTTTTTTTGCTTAAACTACATAACCACAAAATATTAATGGAACAGCCATCTAAAACAATGCAGGCTTAGGACAAAACATTGTTCACTGTGATTTATGACATATCACGAGCATCGTTTAAATGGATTTGTAGTGCAGAAAGAACCAAAAAAAAAAAGATTTGGTTCAAATAATGGAACTGTGGGGAAGAAAACAGCATATAATCTAAATGTGTAGCTGTCATTCTTTTGGCAGATGCATTTTTTTGTGGCGTACAGTAAGGCCATTCAAAGATGTCCTCAAAATGAGCATGCATTTGAAACGGCAAACATTTTAACACTTGTAAGCACACTTGCATTGGTTTTTAAGGTTTCATAAATGTGTTAAAGGTCCTCCAATATGCGAAAAGCACTTTTTTCAGAATGTATATGGGTCCTGGGTTTGTCTAGACACTCCCAAAGTATGAGAATAAACAACCCTCTCTCTTTTGCTCCAACTTTCTGAAAACATGTGTTCAAAAACCCCAGTCAGATTTCTCTCCCCTTGATGATGTCACAAGGAGAGAAGCCACACCCCCTAATTACCGACCTGCCTTAGCACTATACCTCCATCTTTGATAAGTACACCCCAAGATAGCACTGAATCTAACAGGATATTTGGCAGTGGCACTGGGAGAGATATAAAGGGTGTTTTGGACACTACAGCATAAAAACAGTTTTTAGTAGAAACCCACGTGACAGTTTTGAACCTGAAAATGAGCATTGTGATGTTTAAACTGAAAGAACTAAGTTAAAACATGCACCAGCATACACCATTGAAACATTGAAACATCACATTTTGGGCAATGAATTGTGTTGGATCAGCCAGTCAGTGTAGCCAATTAGTCATTTTTAAAATCTTTTCTGCTTGGTTGTCCTTTAAGCCTTGGTTGTCCCCTCCCCACCACAGTCACACACTCACACACCAAAGTGTATAAGGGTATCAGGCCTTTTTAATGTGCCTTGTGTGTGTTGCACCAATCAGTTTGAAACTTCTAGCGATGTGATGTACACTACGTGTATGCATGGACAGGCTTTATTTGCTATGGACCATCAAACACTTTATTCTCAATCGGAGAAATTGGTTGAACAGTGGACAAATCGTGCGACTTGTTAATCCTGCTTGGCGTGCTCACCTCTGTGAATAGAAACACTGTTATTTCTGCTTTTATGGGGTTTATTTGGCGCGTAACTATTCTCTGCTCGCGGCGTTGGTCTTGACAACCGTGTGATGTGAAAGGAAGGGTGAAAGAGTGACCCACGAACACTGAATCCCCAACCCCCCCATCTGTCTCATTCGATCAGCCTCACTCTGTGCTCCATGTCCAGCACTGAGTTTGACCCTATCACACTTTGACCCCTAAGAAAAAACATTGCATGACCCGTTAAAAATGCAATATATCTCCATTTCTGGGAACATTGAGATTCTTTAGATTTAGATTATTAATTTAAAAAAAAAATCCTATTTTGGTTCACTTTGGTCGATGCTGTGATTACATGCGCTGTGTCACTGACAAACAGGATGTGACATCACAACAGTCATGGTGTAAACAGCAGAAATATGGCATACATGTTACAAAGTAATCCATCAGGAATATTCATTTGCGTGTAATTGAATGAGTGCAGCTCCTTGCCGGATGAGCCTGGTTCAACTTGTGTGCCAGAAAGCCTTTCTTGTTTCTCCGGAGCCCTCAGTGTTGTCTTGACCTTAGACTTCTTTTTGTGATGTCGCAATTTGGATGAACTGACCCTTTAATGAGCGACTCAGTTCAGCCTTAGCCACATGAAGCGTTGGCATCTTGAGGCGCTGATGTCAAGCTGTTCAGCTGTAGTAGAAATGAACACACAATGGAGATGCAGACACTCTCTGACACTTTCCCTCCCTTACCCTCCAAAATTATTCCACTGGGCGGCCCAGGCCTGTGTAAGCTGCTTACATTCGTAGCCTTTCATTGGCTGTAAAAAAAAAATATATATATACAGTACATCTTTTGTTGTTGGCATTATGATGCTCCTGAGTACTTCAGCTTTTTTAATGAAAGCAAATCCACAGCCAAAGGTGGCCACAACACTGTCACAATGATACATACAACAGCCATATCGGTAAATTCCTCTGCGCACTCCTTTTCACCATTATAACCAATACAGTACACACACACACACACACACACACACACTCACACTTCTGTCTCCTCCGCCCCCCTTTTACGCTGCCGTGACAGCTTTTTCACAAAGATGAATTCATCGTCAGCACTGCAGCCAAAACAAGTAATTTGATTGCCCCTACCACAAATTAAGTTAGTGTGATTCAATTTTCGATTTGGGCTTCTCCCTGCAGCCATACATCAAGGGGAGACATATTTCATTACACAGCGAAACCAAAGGCGAGCAGGCAGCGGTGGGCCCACTCCCCTCCATAGGAAGACATCATGGGAGCATTATGGCATTTACTCAATACCTCTGCAGGTCCAGTAGGGTGATGGCATCGGTGCCATCGGTGGTCTTGTTATCCACCAAGGCATCACACAGCTGCATACTGAACATCCGCCATATTTAAGCTTGTTTAGATCACTGCAAGCCAGGCTGTGACAGTGTGCGTGGGCACGAAACAGGCCTGGTTGCTCATGGAAACACTTTTCTTTGTTTATTGATTTATCTGAATAGTTTGTTTTGTTAAGAATATTCTGTTGTTTGTTTTCATTTCACCTTCTGTATTAAAATCTTTAGTGCGTAACTTCTTTTGCCCCATGAGGAATTCTGAGTAAATACAGTAACACTGTCGGTGCATCTGCATGAGGTAAACCTTTGGTGATCGCGCATGAATTTTATATCTTCCGCTGCACGCCTGGGGTTTTTCTTAGTAGTAGAATCAACAACTGAAACATTTCTTGGGCTCTTCTTTGGATTGTTCTGTGCTCCTGCACCAGTGTCGGGGGGGGGGGGGACAACACCAGTTTGCAAACGCTGCCATACTGAGAAATACAGAGAGTATTTTGAAGCTAGGCTTATTCAACTTTGTGTCAACTCATTTGGCTATTGCTTGAATGTAACTGACATTCATTTATATGAAATTGTTACGAACTATAGCTTTTCGACGCAACCTCATTTTGTTTGAGGCATTCAGCCTTTCAGTCTGTGGATGGGCTGGGGACCCTGCTGTCAGTGAGTTTCATGTATTTATGCCATGTATCATAATTGCTGAGAAAAGTTAAGAAAAACCGAGCTGTGAACCAATTTTCTGAACTTGTGTCTTCCTTTTGGCACTTTCCATTCTCCCTGACTGCCTGTTCACTCTTTTATTCAAAGGGTTGGAACATATATCCCTAACATGGAGCAGGAGTTCTTATTTCACCTGAAGACTATGCAAACTGTCTCTGACCTCCTTTAGCAGGAACCACCACTTAGCTTCATGAAGACAGCCATACTTCAAATGAAGGGTTCTCATCTTCTCCTTTGTTAGTGATTCTTATACAATCACACCATCTCCCACTCAGCCTCCTTTGCTATTCTTCTTCCTACTCCTTAAGCTTTCTTCCTGTGTTCTTGTCTATTAAATGGCTTTGAAGACAGAGTGCTCAATCAGTGACTGCTGCTACCACCTCCTTCTTCTTCCCCCTTTCTTCCCCCCTCCCCTAACAATGGAGCCAAGGGCTTTTCTAATTAAACTGCAGGCTGTTCTACTGGGTATAGCCAGAGTTTGAAAGCTATGAAGTGAATATGGCCATTAATTCAAATGAATATCCCTGAGTGCTTCTGAAACGTGTCCCTTTAGTTTAGCTTTTGTTGAACGTTATCGACAGCGGACTTTGTCCTGGTGTGGGCTGTTGTTGTACTTTACAAATTACCTTGTTCTATTCACCAAGTACAAGAGGGAATGTCGCTGGTGCAATGGGTCATGATCAAAAGATTAGACAGATTATAGAACTGGAGGCATTGCAGTATTGTCCAGTGGAGAAATGTTCTGTTCTGTTGCCGCAATGTGTCTGGCAAATCAACCTGACCAAAAAAAAACAAACAGTATATTATATGCATGCAGGTCTGTGTTTATTGTGTAGCCATTGTCCACTTCATTTAATTAATCAGTGAGCTGCACTGTGTGCTATTGCTACAATGTCACAATAGTTATGTTGCTGCTACGCCCAGCACTGTGTAGTGGCTCTGACTGCGGATATCGCCGTCCGACATAAGCCTCGCCTACTAAGTAAGGGAACTGTACTGTTGGCTGGATCTTGAGTTAACGTGCCCCACCGAACCGTGCTGTCCCGAACCGAACTGTGTTGCTCAGTGGAAATGAGGCATGAGAGGCATAGTGCTGGGGAAAGCTGGAGAGCTCAGATAGAGAGTGGGATCTCGGAGCAGAACTGCTGCTTGCTGAGGTGGTTCAGGCATCTAAAGCATGGCTTCATGAGACACCTCTCTTTGTGGGTATGTGTACCTGGGAGGAGAACCCAGGTGCAAGCTGAACTCACTGGAGGAATTGATTGGTCCTATCTGATCTGGAAACCCTTCAGGATGTGTCAGGAGGACAAACTTCGACCTGAGCAAGTGTCTGTATGAATGGGTCGTTTTGATGGAGTTCAGGTAAATGGGATCGCCCTAGAGAGTTCATTAGCCAATTAAATGTGCAAATAAATGGACAATAGATTGACTTTATCGTCGTTGGTTTCTGCAGTGTCCTTCTGGGGAATTAAATAGAACAATATATAACCACTATGGGGTCTGCCTTCAACTGGCTTGTTTGGTCCCTCCCTTCAGCGACACTGCTAGTGGGTCTGGGCCCAATGGAAACTGATCCCTTGGGGGCACTGAAATAGTACATATCTATAAACCTTGGCAACCACATTCACATGTAAGGCCTCCGGAAAATGGGTTAAAAAAATATTTTCGGGAGAAGATTTGCATATTGGGCTGTATATAAATATCTATGTCACAGGTTGTTTTCTTTTAGAGAATCTAAAATGGCACAGCAGTTTGGAGTGGGCTTTACCATGCCTTAAATGAATAGGATCCTTCTTTATGTCTATACTCAGTGTATCAATTCACATTGTTTTGGCCCTACTACACAATTGAAAGGATCCCTCATGGTGTTGTGTCTTTCAAGGCTGGCTGCGCAGGTGTAGTGGCGATATGCTGCCTTGTCTTGTGAAGCAGGATTCATTCTGTGCACGGTGCAAACAGATGGGAGAGGGAGACTGCTGAGAGAAAAAACGCCCACCAAGCACGGACTGTTTCTGGCAAATGAGCGTCTGTTGCGCCTCTGCCTTTATCCCAGACGCCAAGGCTGTGGCATCCCAAATTACGACTGTAAATTCAGCACAACTGCCTCACGCTTGATTATCCCTCATCTGAGTTTTTTCCCTCTCCCCTTTTCATTAGCGCTCTCCTGTACCCTGTACCCTCTCCCTCTCTCTCGTTTTGTCTGCTGTACTTTCTCTCTCTCTTTCTCTTCTGGCTGTGTTTGCTCAGTCTTTCTCTGTGCATTCATGTCCTCGTTTTCGATCTAATGTTCTGTTTAAATGCGACTGTCAGTGGAATGACATTAATCACTCTTACCAAGGATGTTAGTTAGGGATTCTGGAGAAGGCTGGTTGTCAAAAAAACGCTTTTTGTCCAACTCATTGCATATTTCCTCAATATCCCATACCTGTGTGTGTGTGTGTGTGTGTGTGTGTGTGTGTGTGTGTGTGTGTGTGTGTGTGTGTGTGTGTGTGTGTGTGTGTGTGTGTGTGTGGGTGTGTGTGTGTGGGTGTGTGTGTGTGTGTGTGCTGAAAAGAAAATCTGGTGTTAATACCCGTTCACAAAGCCTATGTAGTTTATCAGGAGTTATTGACTGATTTTGTCTGACTCCATCTTTACATGCTGATAACACTTACATTTTGAAAGTTAAAGATGATTTAACCCCTGCCTACTAATGCTGTAATGTCTTGCCTCTATTGGTCTCCCACACTCTGAATGGATTGTCTACTTCCTGGAGTTGTATTCAAAAACTCAAACTGGGGGGGGGGGGGGGATGAAGGCCAGACGTTTCTCTAAAAGTCTCTCAAACCTGAAACTCTCCTCCTCTCATCTGTGATTATAGACAGTGGGCAAGATCTCACGGCTTATACTTCCTCGTTTGGTCTCAATGCTTTAATATTTCATGCAGTTCACGGCCTTTCTTTGCTATCTGCAGGCACAGCACTTTTTCCTGGACAGTAGTATTTGAATGATTTGCCTGCTGGGCATATTCTCTGGATCAAGCAGGAGAGGCAGTCATCTCCGTGGAAAAAGGAATGGGGGTCACTTGTCATAATGTTGGGACACGGCTCATAATGGAATGCTAAGATTAGATCTTCTGTAAGGGGGTGAGTCATGATAATCACTATGCAAAGTAAAGGAATGAGCCATTTGGACATTTAAGTGGACACAGTGAGATTCCAATAGAGCAGGGCCTCCTAAGGGAAGGCAATATGGACATCAATGGCATATGTGTCAGCGTGGCCAAATGTTCGCACAAATTCCAATTCAATTATATATTTCTTTCTTTCTTATTTTTTGGCAGACACATTGACTGCTCCTTCATTAAATGTTAATGTAGTGCTGCTGGGAGCTTGACAACATGAGGGGGGAGCTGCTGCAGACACTACTAGGCCTCTGTTCCAGTGGCCGTGCAGTCACTTTGCCTCTGACTGCTTGACAAGGAAAACACACATTTCCTACTGTGGTCTCTGTGCCTGGCTGGCTGCCATGTTGCAGTTTGAGCTCCCAGATGAAAAATAAAACCAAATAAATTCAGTGGGCCTTTAAGGAGAAAGATGTTTGTTTTAGAAGCATAACCTTTAACCGACTCACTAACCCACGTTTTGAAGGGGATGTTCGCCCAAATTATTATATACACTTACACACATTCATATATGGACACACTCTACTCTTTCTAACTAACCATGGGTGGTTTATAATAATTATAATACACTTATTTGTATCATACCTTTCATAGAAGAAATTCCACTCCAAGTGCTTTTCAATAAGGAAATAATTTTCCAGTGCTTCATATGAGAAAACATATAGAATGAACACAAACACAGGGATAGTAAGCAATGATGAATTGAATATAATATGGACAATAAAACCCACTAGATCAAAAGTCTGATCCAAGACTAAAGCAAAGGGTGCAATATATTTCCGTCTATTCAATTTAAATTCTGTGCCTACATGCCTTACATATGCTGAACTAAGGTTAACGGAGACTCCTCACAATAGCAATGCTAACTAGTTTACCGTTTAAGCATATTTGCTAAATAGCACCAGACACAAGTTAGGACACATGGGAATGTCATTAGTTGGTATTTGGAACAAACCAAACTATTGGACTAAAACAATCTCTTATTTAATTACGTCATCTTGTTCCGTTCTCTTCTTCTGCAATGATATACTGGCATCTGGCTGGAGTATCAATGCCACCGACATATTACACTTCAAATACTCACATCTTTTTTGTAAATTTTCTTAAAATTAGGTTAAAAATTAGAATTTCATTTGGATGGAAACAAAGTTGCAAATGACACATTCCATCCAAGTTTACTTTAGCTTGTTTTCTAAGCTTGAGCTTTGTGGATCCGAGCCACTGAATTCATTGTTGCAGGTTGTTGAACATAACAGTGCAACTTCCCTCCCTAACCACGTTATTATTTGACTACAACAAACTAGATTAGTGGGTTTGGCAGCATTGAACGCAACTCATGTCAGGCCAAAAAGATGACCACATCTCACTCTATATTTCTCCCTCTCTCTCTCTCTCGGTCTCTATCAAAGTGCAATTTCAGTAACACAGATTCAATTACTGCCTCTCATTTCAACTGCCCTTACAGAGACAGATAGCTTTTTAGTTGCTGTAGAAAATCTGAAAGATCACCCAAAGCATTCCGTGTAATTCACAATTTTACTGTAGAAATGATAGAGTGTAGCTAATAAATTTGACTTTGTTCTGAAAGTCTGAAGGAGTGAGAGCTTACCTGCTGGCTGCTCCTGCTGTGGAGGAAACACGCTCTTGCCTTTGGCTTAAGGATATTAAAATATAATGTATGTGTGACAGAGGGGGCTTTACTATACTGATGACAAAAGCATTTTTAGGGCGTAATTTTTTGCTCAGTACAGCCGTCTTGAAGGAGAATCATAGTTGAGCGTAAAAAGTTCACTGTTGGCTTTGAAAATGGTTGTAAAAAGTAGTTGATCAGACAGGTTTTAGTGGTGTATTGTGTAATAGCAGTGTATTTTGGCGCCATCTTGTGGTGAAAGTTCTTCTAGATTGCAACGCTCCGTCTCTACCCTTCCCATTCGGAAAATGTACAGAGGCATGTACCCTACTGTATTTAGGGGGCTTTCACACCTTATAGTCCGGACCAAACAAAGTAGCCTAAGTTATATATTCTACTTTATTCTGCATCTTCCAACAGGTGCATTACCGGCAGACACCCAATATATATAAAAATGTGTAAAGCTGTTAAGTTTGTCCGTTATGTGCTACTGTAGAAACATGGCGGTGCAACATGGCAACGCACACCACTATAATATGCTCATTCTAAGGTAATGAAATAGTGATCATACACTAAATAAAACCTACTTGTGAATTTTACATTATATTTCTAGTGCAGTGACTTCGACAATGACTTCCTGTTCTTACTGTAAGAATCCATTTTAACAGTTTTCCTTGTGACGTTTGGGTTTACTCTCATGCTTAATCCATGCAAGATAACACATGTAGACCAAGCTACAAAAATAAGAGCTAAGTTGTAACAAACCCGATTTATCCGTTAGCATTCTTACACCTAACAATACGATCAGTCTCACAGCTCCCTTTAAAGGACTTCACAACTTCTTAATCCTCTGCATAGAAAGTCTATTGATAGCTTCTTTTAGGAGCCGCAACTTGGCCAACGCGAGCCTCTTTTTCTCGCGCTTGCCCTACATTTTCTCGCAGTCATATTGTTTGCATTCAAAAGGCAGTGCCCACACACAGCCAGAGGATAAGCCAAGTCTCTCTCGGCAGATAAAGTACAGCGCTGTTTGGCTTGCTTGCTGCTGCGCCCTCTTTTCATTTCCCTCTGTCTACTGGGGGTGTCAGCGGCTCCTGGAAGCCACAGCTGGAAGATGAATAGCGCTGCAACACTCCACTTTGTCATGGTGTCCGAGAAGGCTCTAAATGGCATTGAGAGACTCTCCGGCTCTCGCAAAATGGGATCTCTGCAGCCCTGTGTAACCTTGTGTGTGCGCCGGAAAAACTGGCTGAATCTCTTAAAAAGTTGTCTGGTAACAAACACTCCCAGGAGGGTTTTTAAATCTCTTGTGGGTGCTTTTGCTTGCTTGGAATGCAGAGTTTAAAAGAAAAATCTATGTAGGCTATATATAGTATCATGCCAAGCTCAATTCACTTTCACTGCATTAGGGTGCACTCACACTATAGGCAAATTTGCCTGTTCAGTGCTCCAGCATGATTGCCACCCCCCCTCCCCTGCTGGCCTGACTTTTCAAATCGTTTAGAGAAGGAATATCGAGAAGTGCAGGCAAATAATCCAGACTTTCACTATCCCTTACCCAGTCTTGCTATCCATTATGTTTCCCTGTGTGTGTTTGTGTGTGATGGTATATATATTGGCGCTTTTCCACCGCATGGTATCAGCTCGACTCGATTCGACTCGACTCGCATTTTTGGCTTTTCCACCGCAATTTCATGGTACCTGGTACCACGTAGCGGCTGCTTTTTTGGTATCGCCTCGCTCTAGGTTCCAAGCGAGCTGAGCCGATGCTAAAAGGTGACGTCGGCAGACGGCCGGCCACTGATTGGCCAGAGACTATTGTCTGGCCAATCAGTGGCCAGAGACTACCGGCTTCATTCTGTTGTTTATTCTCCCCAACTCTCCGGGACTTTTGAGTGTATTTACGCCGCGTGCAGCCTTCTCTGGCTCTCTTTCATTTGATTTGCATCACAGATCCGAATTTATTTTCCATATATTCGCTAAGCTCACCCAGTGTTGGTTGTTGGGGAAGTTACTTACATACGAGAGGAGACATGTAGGGCAGCTAGCAGCTAGGCTAAATAGTAGCCAGCTGGGACAGACATGATAACGAGCGATTACATTACAAGCCTCGGACTGAATTGATTACCTCAATAAAATATTCAGGCTGTGACACGGCTTGCATTTGAAAACACGTATCCTGAAACAAGCACTAAACAGTCAACTTTATCATGCCCGTGTTTACGTGCATAGGGATGTACGTGACGCATCCCTACAGCTGACTGTGTGGCAGAGTCACACATCGGGACAACAACCATCCCTTTTAATGGCCCGTATATTCTTCTACTTCTATTAGCAAACAGATACAAGGGGGGTATTTCTTAAACATTTTTCATCCGTGTTTTTGGCGGTTGGTTCAGTTAATAGTGCAACAACTGCTCGTAATTTCTGCTTTGCTACTTTGCTCCGGAGTAGGCTTTCAGCCCCTTACGACGACCCCGCCCACGTTCAGCAGGTACTATTTGTGGTGGAAAACGACCCGTGCTGCTACCAAACCAAGTTGAGTCGAGTCGAGTTGAGTCGAGTCGAGCTACCTGTGCGGTGGAAAAGCGCCATATATATATATATAGGTTTATGCCATATCTGTTTGTGCATGTGCAATGGTCACCATGTGTGCTCAAAACATAGCTTTTGCCTTGAATTTGCCTTGCAGTTCTTGGGGCTGGAGAGATGCAGATAACAAAAAGAAAAATCTCCCAGCATCGTTTCCTCACTGTTCAGTTGGTTGTTCCTTCACCGGGGGCAACAACAACACCTACATGCTCTGTTTCAGCTGTTCTCATGGAAACGCATCAAAGGAGCTGAAAGATAGACAGAAACCGAGAGGGAGAGGGAGAGAGAGAGAGAAATATGCTTTGCTACTTTACTGTTGCACTTTTGATTGTCCCCATTGCTTTTCTCAGTTTGACAGTAAGCCTTGTCAAACTTCTCTTTTCCTCTTTCTACTAAAAGGTGAAGAGCTAAGGGGAACAGTGTGGTGCTGTGTCCAAATGCATGGCGCGCAAAAATCATCCACTCAGCCAGCCACAAAGTGCAGCACTTTTGTTGGTTTCAGGGTACGCCCTATACATATTTCAGTGGGTTTGAAGGTATTCCTCCATGTTTTCTCTCGGCGTGATGAAAACAGCACTGACACATAAGAGAGCCTGGGGGACTTGGGGATTTTCGGAAAGCAAGATTAAACCAGAGACGCCCGTAAGGCCTACATGGCGGTGATTACAACAGCTCCCCACATTAAAAGCAGCTTTGGATGGCAATTCAACGTGACGTGTGTGTATAGAAAACAGACTGGCAAAAGGATGCGTTCGCGGCAGCTTGTAGACATAAGGCAGTGAATGTTTGTAGCCTTGAGTGTTAGTGATAGTGGGGAAACATGCGGTGGCAGCTATACTGCCGACTGTCACAATTGGCTCCGTCCACAGAAAAAACAGTATAATAAAACAAGACTAGTTGAATGAATTGTTAATATGGATGAATTATGGTGGCTTTATTGGTTCTGAATTCTAGAGCACAAAAGGACCTGTAACAGGCTGTTTTCCATCTATTGCAAGAGTAATGTTGATGTATGGATACTTTGCCTGTGACATGATGCCAAACCAAGTGTCCTCTGTCTTCATTATTGGCTATAGCTTTACATGAGGCCTCATATTACTCAAATACGATGTGATGTTAGTGTTGACATGATACAACGTTAAATTCATAAGTAATAAGAAAGTTCAACCTTGTTCAATAAAATACACCGAGGGGCTTAGCTGCTACAGCTTTACCTGATCTGTGTGACAAGAAGCTTAATGTGGCTAATGTTAGCTTACCTGACACTGTGTAATAAACATTACAAGTCAGATCCCTTGACTTTATGACGTTCCCAATGCTGCGTTTACACAGTTTTTTAACAAGTCCACCCTCTGAACTTGCAGAATGAGCCTTTAAAGACTTTGGTCATACGCACAGTGATGTGTATGCGTTCATCGTCATCATAGTGCGTTCTGTAGGGCTGGATTCCCAAACTCACTCGTTAAGTGAGTGCCAGTTCTTGACCCTCTGACCCATCTCATGTATTTTACCTGTCAGTACTTTATTTTATTGACATGGCACAATCATCTAACATTAACACTGCTAAAATCAGTGTGTGACAATGCATAGTCCACTGCTTTTCTTACCTGGCCCCACTTTTGTTTCAATGATTATTATTCCTTTTGTTTACCTTCACATCCATATTACTAGGAGTTATGGGTATTCATCTGAGCAAAGTCTTTGTGTTTGGTTGGTGAGGGAACACTCCTGTTAAGTCTTTTCCAGCTTTCCCCCAGTCATGACCTGACAAGACTTTGACATTATGTGCTTTCCACAGCCCAGTGTCCAAAGGGATTATGTCCAAATTTGATGATTGTGCACAACATGATTGCTAGCTGAGGACATAGTGTGTTGTGAGATGGAAAGTACACACTTCTAAATTGGCGGATAAGCATGTGGTCGAACTTATAATGTGCAGATATTGCAATAACAACAAAAAGCCCTTTATCCACACTTTCTGTAAGTGTACAGCACAAAGCATAGCTGGCAGCACATAACAATCAAATCGATCAAACAACATATACTCTGAAATTTCAGCCTCATACTTTACTATCCACAAAAAAGGCTTTGTTTGGTTAATGTGATTGAACAAATGGCTGTACCCTCCCCACAGTGTTCAGAGCTCACACAGTCAGACACTAACAGTGATGTGTCTGGTGGTGATGTCAAGTTAAGTCTGTGAGAATTCAAAATAGTCTTGGGAAATTAAGCAAAATCATTATGCCTTCGCTTTGGACTTTTATTGCCAATTGTGGAAAATACAGACAATTCTAAGAAAAACCCCAAATGATGTGCATCAAAACAGACTTTTAGCAGTGAGCTTATCCTGACTTTACTGACTATCCAGAATTTTTTTGTTGTTTTAACTATGCATTTTGCTGGAGTAGTGGTTTTATTAATTCATCAGATGCGACGCTCAGGGTGACATGGCTGTTTAATCTTTTATCCTTGTCTTTTAATTTACTTTAATTCATTTCACTTCATTTTTATTTAATGTGGTTCATTTCAAAGTCTTTTCATTACCCGGAAGTTTGAACTATTTCCACGGTTGCTTAGCAAAAGCCTGCGCTGTGAAAAAAAACTGATTGTGAACATAGAATACTTTACGTCAAATCTATCCAACACAACACTCGGTTATCAGTAGTATCCTTTAATACCTCTCAATGTTCTGCAATGGACAGATAAGATAAGGAGACATGAAGAAATGAAGGAGAGAAAATGAACAAACACATTAAAATGAGTAGGCGTTTCTAAGCGAGAGGGAAAAGGACTTGGGTAGAAATTCCTTAGTTGATGCTCCTAGTGTGTCATAGGAGAAAGGTAAAATGAGGTTTGGAGCCACTACATGCAAAAAAAAATAAAAAAATAAATCCATGTTAATCGCTGACATTTCTGGTAACATATAAAAATAAAATCAGAAATTCCAACACAAAAACTTTGCATGCAAACCCATATGAATCATCTCCCCGCGGATGAATAGCAACAACATAGAGCATGTTGGCAGCGTGCCTGGTTCAGTTAAACGGTTTAACGGTTCCTCTCAGCGCTCACAATGTGCTGGGTGAGGATGTGAAGGTTATCACTTGATCCACTGCGCTCCGTCAAGAGGAAGTCCTCCCGTTTTGTTTTGGGAGGGATTTCACTAATTCATCATGCACAGAAAGAGAAAGGAACTCAATATCCTTGAATGGAAAAAAAAAAAAAAGTCAAATATTTTGTATTACTCGCTCTACAAAAAGAAAAGGTCAAGCAGACAGTTTTGAGATGCACAGAAGAGAGTTAGGGTGAGAGGAGGATGGTTTGTGTTTCATTATGCACTTTGGGAATAAAGTTAAAATGTCGAAAGTGAAGTTGAAATATGCTTTCGTGGATAAAGACAAAATACAAAGTCGAGATTAAACAGTTCGACTGCGGTACAGCTGGAAAGATCTTGACAGATTAGGACTTCCTATATCAAAAACTCATGAGTAAAACTTTATTAAAACACAATCGATGCATCTTTTCTATTGTCATTAAATAAGGCAGACAATGGGCTACAATCTGAATTTTACAGAAACCAGACATCGTCTAAACTAGACTAATAATATATTCCTCCCTATGTGCAGCGGGCTGTGAGACCAGAGTGCTATCTAATAATCGAAACACCCAGGCGAAAAATGATTCAATACGTTCACTCTGATACAGTGCAGTGCAGTCATACGTCAAGCTTAGAGGACGATGACTCCTGCAAGTAGGGGCGTAGCACCAAACCCTAGGCCCCTATACAAGAAGGCAAGGCAAGGCAAGGCAAGTTTATTTATATAGCACAATTCAGACACAAGGCAACTCAAAGTGCTTTACAGGGGCAAGATTAGAATACATAAAACACATTATAAAACATTTAATTATAACAATTAATTTATAATAATTAATAGGTTTTATATAGCGCTTTATTGCCTAGGCACTCAAAGACGCTTTACAGGGTTCCTGGTTCAATTCGTTCACACACAGTCATACCGGTGGTGGTAAACTACGAGAGTACAGCTGCCCTGGGGCAGACTGACGGAAGCGTGGCTGCCATTCAGCGCCAACGGCCCCTCCGACCACCACCTCAAACATACAGCAATCATACACATTCACACAAGTAGCACTATCTTCACCAGGAAGAGGTAAACCTAGTGGCATGGGTGGTCCCAAGACAACCAGTCCCCATCCTGACTGCAGGAGGCTGCCGGGTCCTTGATATGTTAAGGCCCGCCTATTGTGCACCGCCAACACACTGCTTTTCTGTCAGGGTTTGCTCCCTTAGCATTTGCCTAAAGAGGCTGACCCACAATGCAGTGGAGCTATATCCATAGCAGGGTGTGTGTATTCCTGGAACTTCCAACAAAACAGCTGCTTTTATAATTAATTATTTTTCATTGACCCTATCATCTAAAAAAAAAAAAAAAAAAAAAAAAAAAAAAAAAAAAAAGCAGCATATTTTATTTACCTGTTCTGCACTTTTCTGATGTAAGAACTGACATGACTACATGAACTATTCTATTCTGTTCTTGTGATCACCATGGACATGTGATTCTATTTTTGTTTTGTTCTGAAATATTTAGAATATTCAAATAAAATGTTCTTTTAGTATCCTGATTGCCATGGTAACATACTTTAACCTATGAATGAAAAGTTTGAAAAATGCCTTTTTTAACAAATATAATGCTTTTATAATATTCAATTAAAATAATAATAATTATGTATATATTATGTAATCATGTATATGTATATGTAAAAAAAAACTCCTTGAAAATTATGTATAGCTAGGATTATGATACAATATTACTTAATTTACTCTGTAAATACAGAAGATGTCAGTCTCACTGAGACAACATACTCATATTCATCACAGACTATAATCTGACAAAATATTCCACTGTTTTGGATGCCGTTTGATAATTATCTTCTATACATATTCATAAGTCCTGATGGGCCCCCTGATATCCTATAACTAATCAGATAGTAGGTCCATGAGTTAGACCATAAAGAAAGTTAAAAAAAAAGAGTTGGACCCATAAACATTTCTACATTAGCGCCCCTGAGAATAAAAAGGTTGTTTGGAATGCTATTAGTGGGGCCGCCATTGTGTTTACATTTGAATAACAGATTGCGATTTTTTTAAATGTAAAGTTCAAAGAAAAAGTAGAATCTGACTTGGAAGTAACATCAAAGTAGCAATGACATGCTACTGTACAAGTACTATGACATCATCAACCAAGTTTAATAATAATAATAATAATAATGGATTGGATTTATATAGCGCTTTTCAAGGCACTCAAAGACGCTTTACAGGGTTCCATGTTCCATTCATTCACACACAGTCATACCGGTGGTGGTAAACTACCATAGTAGCCACAGCTGCCCTGGGGCAGACTGACGGAAGCGTGGCTGCCATTCAGCGCCTACGGCCCCTCCGACCACCACCTCAAACATACAGCAGTCATACACATTCACACGAGGCAAGGTGGGTGAAGTGTCTTGCCCAAGGACACAACAACCATGACACAGGTGGCCGGGCGGGGATCGAACCGCCAACCCTTGGATCATTGGCCAACCCGCTTAACCACCTGAGCCACGGTCGCCCCCAAGGCAAGTTTATTTTTACAAGGCAAGGCAAGGCAAGGCAAGGCAAGTTTATTTTTAGAGCACATTTCGGACACAAGGCCATTCAAGGTGCTTTACATAAGCAATAACAAAATACATCAAGTAAGAACAAAATACATCAAGTATAGAGCACACAATCCAAAAAAAAAAAAATTAGAAATTAAAATTTCAGGTTAAAACGGAAACAGAACGGTCTTAAGACCTGATTTAAAAGAGCCGAGTGTTGAAGCGGACCTCAAGTCCCCTGGAAGTTTATTCCAGAGCTTGGGTGCATTAAAACTAAAAGCTGCTTCTCCCTGTCTGGTCCTTACTCTGGGGACTTTCAATAGCCCAGTCCCAGACGACCTGAGAGCTCTGACTGGTTCATAAGGGACCAGTAGGTCAGATATGTATTTTGGCCCTAAACCATTTAGGGCTTTGTAGACCAACATCAATATTTTAAAATCAATTCTTTGGTTAACAGGAAGCCAATGTAAAGACCTCAGAATTGGGGTGATGTGATCCACTTTTTTGGTCCTAGTGAGGACTCGAGCAGCAGCGTTCTGAATTAGCTGAAGCTGTCGGATTGATTTTTTAGGAAGGCCAGCAAGGACACTGTTACAGTAGTCAAGTCTACTAAAAATAAATGCATGGACAAGTTTTTCTAAGTCCTGCTGAGACATTAGCCCTATAATTCTCGATATATTTTTAAGGTGGTAGTAGGCTGACTTAGTAATTGATTTAATGTGTTTTTTGAAGTTTAAGTCGGAATCTATCACTACTCCAAGATTTCTAGCTTGGTGTGTGCTTTCTAACATAACAGATTTAAGCTGTGCGCTGACTTTTAATTGTTCATCCCTGGCACCAAAGACAATTACTTCAGTTTTGTCGCTGTTTAATTGAAGAAGGTTTTGGCACATCCAGTCATTGATTTTTTCAATGCATTTACTTAGTGCTTGAATCGGACTATAGTCTCCTGGTGATATGGTTATGTAAATTTGTGTGTCGTCTGCATAATTATGGTAGCATAATTTGTTTTTGTTCATAATCTGAGCTAGCGGTAGCATGTATATGTTAAACAGAAGAGGCCCAAGAATGGAACCTTGGGGGACCCCGCATGTAATATTTGTTCGCTCGGATGTGAAATTGCCTATTGACACATAGTAGTCTCTTTCCTTTAAGTATGATTCAAACCAGTTTAGCACAGTTCCAGAGAGTCCAACCCAGTTTGCTAGTCGATCTAGTAATATGCTGTGGTCAACTGTGTCGAACGCAGCACTGAGATCCAATAAAACTAATACAGAGCTTTTGCCACTGTCTGTGTTTAAGTGGATGTCATTGAGGACCTTAACCAGAGCAGTCTCAGTGCTGTGGTGTTGTCGAAAACCTGACTGAAAGACATCAAAGAAGTTATTCATTGCTAAGTAGTTATTTAGCTGATGATGAACAGCTTTTTCAATGATCTTGCTCAAAAATGGTAGGTTGGATATCGGCCTACAATTGTTCATGAGTGATGTATCTAGATTTTTCTTTTTTAGGAGTGGCTTGATGACAGCTGTTTTCAGGGCCTGTGGGAATACACCAGTGCGAAGGGACATATTGACAATTTCTAGGACATCTGAGGCCATACAGCTAAAAACAGTTTTAAAGAAGCCTGTGGGCAGAATGTCAAGGCAACAGGAGGAGGAGTTCAGGTGTTGTATAATGTCATCCAGCTTTTTCTTGTTTATCAGAAAAAACTCTGTCATGGCATCTGAATTCGTTTTAAATGGGTACAGAGATAAAACATATCTTGAACCTGGTATTGATGCAGTGACAGCTCGTCTTATTTTATGAATTTTCTCAGTAAAGATGGAGGCAAATTCATTGCAGGCCCTTGTGGAAAGATGCTCAGACGCTACTGACACAGGAGGGTTTGTTAGCCTGTCAACAGCAGCAAACAGGGCATGTGCATTGTTGCTGTTTTTGGTGATGATGTCAGAGAAGAAAGACTGTCTTGCATTTCTTAGTTCTAGGTTAAACGTGCGTAGTTTCTCTTTGAAGATGTCATAGTGAACATTTAGATTTGTTTTTCGCCATCTGCGTTCTGCTTTACGGCACTCTCTTTTTTCAATTCTGACCTGAGGGGTATTTCTCCAGGGAGACCTTTTTTTACCAGAGATGATTTTCACCTTGGTGGGTGCAATAGCATCGATAACATTTGTAATTTTTGAGTTGAAGTTACATACAAGCTCATTAACTGAGATACAGGGGAGGAGCGGGGACAGAGAAAATGCCTGGATAAATTGTTCACTCGTGTTTTCAGTAATATACCGTTTTTTGATAACCTTTGTTTTTGCAGTTGTGTGCAAAGATATTGTACTCCCAAAAAACAAACATGAATGGTCGGAGAGACCCACATCAGACACTAAAAGGTTTGAAATGTCCAGGCCCTTTGAAATTAATAAGTCCAGGGTGTGACCTTTGTTATGTGTAGGCTGGTTTACGTGTTGAGAGAGTCCAACATTTTCCAGTACATAGCATAGTTCTTTAGCACTTCTGTCCTCCGGTTTGTCCACATGTATATTAAAATCCCCAACAATCAATAAACAGTCAAACTCCATACAGATTACAGACAGTAGTCCAGTAAGGTCATCAAAAAAAAAGTTTGCACAGTATTTAGGTGGCCTGTAGATATTAATAAAAATAGCTTGAGAGGCTAAATTTAACTTGAGAGCCACATATTCAAATGAAACAAAGTTTCCATAAAACATCTTTTTGCATGTTAAAGATTCATTAAATAAAATAGCAACTCCACCACCTTTCCTATGAGCTCTGGCCTCACTCTCGAAAGTGTAGTTGGGGGGGTTGACTCGATAAGAACAGCTGAGCTGTTGTCTGGGTCCAACCAAGTTTCAGTTAAAAACATAAAATCAAGATTGTGCTTGGTAATAAAATCATTAATTAAAAATGTTTTACCTGACAAAGATCTGATGTTTAACAAGGCCAAACTTAGTTTATTTGAGTGTGAAGCATTGTCAGCCCTATTTACTACAGCAGACTGTGGCTGAAGGGGAATGGATACCAAGTTTGACAGGTTTGCAGTATTAAAGTGACAAGTGTTTCTTGTACGTATTGTCGGGTTAGTCACATAAACAGCAACAGTATGGGGAGGTGAAGTAGCCAGTAATCTACATGGTGATGCCGGAGGTGGACAGTAGCTGGGGGAGCTAGTCACACAAACCGCAGTATGGGTCACTGGCGATGAAGGATTGAAACCCAGTCCATGTTTTCTGTCCTGCCTGGTGAGCTGCTGCCTGACAGAAGTGGTGAATGGTCCAATAGCGGGTGAGTCCTGATGACGTGGCATAGGTGCGACGGAGCTTGCAGGTAACCGGACGAATGGGATGGAGTTTCCGTGCTGGGTCAAAACAAACCCGTGGCGGGAGCCTCTGTGGATGTAGCGGCGGCGGCGTAGGAGTCCAAGTTGTTTAATGACTGAGATGGACGATGGGATGAGGTAGTTGAAAAGTCCAAACAGCTGTGCAGGTGAATAAGTAATCATGATGAACCAGGGGAAGAGTCTGACTGAGGGGAGACCATGCGGAGTGAGGAGGATGGATGCGACCAGATGTAGCCGACGGAGCAGCGATCGTTAGCCGCCACTAGGTAGCTGAGCGAGGGCGACCCGCTTGCAGTACACAACACAGTGCGATCAGAGAGACCAGGAGGCGGCTGAAGCGGGTGGGACCAACGATGATGGTCAGCAGGCACCCGGAGATTATCCGACTGGCCAGTGTTGGAGGACAGCGGCAGCAGGTGTGGTGGCGAGTGTGGCTATATGAGCAGTGGCGAGAAGCAGCGAACAATCAGCAGCAGCAGCCTCTGCCTATGGTTGGTACGTCCCTTCGGTTGCCAACACACGAATGGTGTTATGAGATAAAGTCCCCGTTCAATCTTGAAGTAAGCTATCATCCAGTGAATCGTTGTTCCCACACAAGTAGTAATGCCAGCGGATTGAAAAAAATATTCCAAGTGAAGCTAATCACACTGTCCGATTAGTTTGTGGAAAATAAAATAAATAAAATTAAGTTATTGGAAGTTAAAAAGTTTCAAACAGTTCAAAAGTTACTGGCGAGCAGCGGCAGCAAGTTGCCAGCGTTCACTCGTTGCCATGGTAGTTTACAGTTGTGGCAAGTTTACAAGTAGGACATAGCTATTAAGCCAGTCAGATGATTTCAAACTGTCCAACAGTTGACTGACAATACTGACAGAAAGCAAAATATTACAAAGATAAAAGACCAGACCACTGATAGACTACATCTGTTCATCAAAGACAAACAGCAACTTTCCAAGTCAACATCACTTTGTAGCCATATAGCCACAGAAAATGCAGCAAGGAAGAGCATATATTAGGACCCATAGACAACAGGGCACAACTAGACCTCAACAGAACTACTTGAGGGAGTGTGATGAACTTCGTCATGAAGTCAGATGGCTTAATGACCAGCTGAAGGAAACCACAACACAGTTGGATCGGCAGAAATACCTTAAAGAGGTCTTCATCAACAAGGAGAAAGAAACTAGAGAGAGCTTGAGAGGCTGCACAAGTAAAGTGATGCAGACACTCTCAACACTGCCAATATTTCCTATCAGGTGAGCGACACGATAAAGAGAAGGAAAAAGAAAGACCTTCAGAATGATTACGAGGAGCTGAAAGTGGCTTATATAACAAGCCAAGATAATTTAACAGCTGAGCTCCAGGGGGAGAGGGAGAAGATAAGGCTCCTTAAAGAAGAACTGAAAACCATCAGGGTTTCACAGCATGAGATCAGCCAAAGGTGTGAAACTGATATCCTTGCTGTCAAACCGCAGGATGGAAACCTTCAGTATGAAGGTGAGAGAGAAATCAAGTCTCACACAGATAAGATGATCAAGGACTTGCAGGTTGAGCAGGAAGCCCTCCGGCAAAAGATGGCGAAGGATATCTTCCGAAAGAAGATCACAAGGTGGCAGGAGAAGTATGATGATTACTCTTGCAAGCAAGAAGAGTCTCTCCCTCATGGACCAGAAAACAAACTCCTGGAAGAGGCTCAGGTCTCAGAGAAAGAGCCATGCTGGCAGAAAGAGTCCCTCAACAAGGAACCAGCTCTTGTACTTCTGGAGGAGGTGGAAAGCACTGAGGAGAAGCCCTCGATTCAGAACGAGCCTCTCCCCAATAAACCAGCCCTGAAACTTCTGGAGGAGGCAGAGGTAATGGAGGAGAAGCCTTGCAAGCAGGAAGAGTCCCTCCCTGATGGACGAGCGATTGAACTTGTGGAAGAGGCTAAGGTCTCTGAGAAAAAGCAGTGCCTATAAAAAGGTTCCCTCCCCAACGAACCATCTCTTGTACTTCTGGAGGAGGTGGAAGTATCTGAGGAGAAGCCCCGCAAGCAGGAAGAGTCCCTCCTAAATGGACCAGAAATTAAACTTATTGAAAAGGCAAAGGTCTTTGTGGAGGAGCCATGCCTACTGAAAATGTTCCTCCCGCACAAACCACCTTTTAAACTTCTGGAGGAGTTGGAAGAGAAGCCCTGCATTCAGGAAGAGCCCCAACCCAGTGACGCAGCCCTTCAAATTTTGGAAGAGGCGGAAGTATCGGAGGAGAAGCCCTGCAAGCAGGTAGAGTCCGTCCTGAGTGGACCAGCAATTAAACTAAGAGGCAAAGGTCTCTAAGGAAGAGCCATGCCCACTGAAAATGTCCCTCTCACACAAACCAGCTCTTCAACTTCTGGAGGAGGTGGAAGAGAAGCCCTGCATTCAGGAAGAGTCCCTCCTAAATGGATCATCAATTAAACTCATGGTAGAGGTAAAGGTCTCTGTGTCTCTGTGGAAGAGCCATGCCTACTGAAAATGTTCCTCCCGCACGAACCACTTAAACTTCTGGAGGAGATGGAAGCAACAGAGGAGAAGCCCCTGGATCTTCTGGAGCCGACCAAAGTATGTGAGGAGAAGCCGTACAGGCTGAAAGAGTCCCTACACAAAGAACAAGCCCTAGAATGTCTGGAAGAGGCAAAAGCATCTGAGGAGAAGCCGTGTAGGCTAGAAGAGTCCCTCCTCAATGCTCAAGCCCTGGATATTCTGGAGGAAGCCGCAGAAGCTAAACAGATGCAATTCAAACACGAGGAGTCCCTCCTAATCAAACTACCCATGGAACTTCTTGAGGCTGAAGTCCCTGAGGAGAAGCTCCCAGAGACGACAAAGAAAGCCTCATTCTGGAAAAGATTACGCCACTTTCTGGGGTTGCGGAAACCACAGAAGTGGAAGAGGTAGAAGTTGTCCACATCCAGCAGAGGCCCTTGAGCTGACTTTCCCTCCATCAGCCAATTAAAGTCAATAAATCCTTTTCACAGCAGACATTTTGACTTGCCATAGCACGACAAGCCAATATTGTTACGGCAAAAACGATCTGCCAATGGACTAGAGGGATTTAACATTGAAAAAATAAAAAGCAATTAAAAAAAATCCTGAATCATAGCTGTATTTTGTAGAAGTTGTAAAGGTTGAAGTTGTTTTGTGTTGAAAGCTTTATGGTTATGTGTGTTAACACACAATGTGAATGTTGAGCCTTTTAATAATAATATAATTTGGGTGAGACAGCTGATCTTGCCCAACAAAGTTGGATGGGGTCTGTTCCAGTCATTGCCAGCAGGTGTTGACAGTCAGCAGTCAAAATCAAATAACAGAATGTGTGATATGTTTAGATTCTAATCTAAAGCCTACAGATCTGCACTGACAGAGTGAAATACATTAAAAAACAATCTCTACACTAAGTGTTGAATACAAAAATAATTATTTTAGACAGTGAGAGACAATTGATTTTAAACAACTAAATGAAAATCTTGGATTACTGATTTAAAAAAATCATGTCAGAAAACAGGTCTGAACAACAAACTGATATTGTCAGTAATAAAAAATAATAACTGTACTAATTGCCACCCCTTAACATTTCCTGCCACCCTCTTGCCACCCCATGAATAGTTTTCATCACAAAGTGTAAAAGCTATGTTTGTCTAGAGTCCAAAACCTATTTGTGACTGGTCCCTCTCTGAGCCAGATAACATCACAATATTTATATTGATGAATAACCAAATGGCTACTTGTACATTAACCCAACCCCTGGACTTTTAATAACCATAAACACATACAGTGTTTTTCACAGGAATTTGGGAGACTGTGGTGGGGACCCTGGACCTTCTAGGGCAATTTAGTAATATTTTCTGGAATAATATGGAGACACAAAATTACCAAAAATCTGACAGAAAAATGTACATGTTTAAGAAATCTAGTCAGCTTCGGGAATTTTTTAAACAATCCCTTTTCCCGAATCTCCTTCTCTTTTTGAAGTCTTTGTTAATTTTTTTTAATAGCTCAACATAGGCCCCTGATCTTCGAGCCCCTAACAATGTAATTCAAAAAATAACAAGAATATACTGGCTCATGATAGGCCCCTGATCTCCGTACACCCCCCCACCCCCCCGACGAAGATCAGGGGCCTATCATGAGCCAGTAATTTTTTTTTTTTTTTTTTAAGATGTCTGGACGTGCAGGTGTGTTCCCCAACAAACCCAACACCATTCAAATAAACTATTCATCAAGCCTTCTACTGTTAGACCCAAGACTTTGCTCAGATGATTACCCATAACTCCTACTAATATGGATGTGTATGTAAAAGAAAGGAATTATATTAATTTATTTAAAAAGAAGGGCCAAGGTCTTAGGATTAGATTTTTGGAAAGATGCATCATTTATGCTTTAATAACGTTTTTCTTATGAGTTATTGATCCTGGATGTTCGATCTGTCAACATCTGCAACTTGACCATATCTCCTTGAACTGTTGAGATAATTCTCAAGATTATATTTTGCGCATAATGAAAAAGCTTTCCTCTAACTCTTTTGTTCTCCCCTAGTTACTTGATACAATGTTGTATTTAGGAGGGAGGGAGATTAGTTGTGTACTGCTGACTAACATAGAGAGAAATCCAGGCCACAACAACACTTCTCAGCTCTATCATTAGCAGCTGCATTCGCAAATAACTGTTTAGACAGCGAGGATACAGAGACCCAGAAAGCATGGTTTTTCATAATCACTGTTATTTTTAGTACTCGCTCTGTACTTAGAGTAAAATGCTGGCAAAGTTTCTCCAGTGTGGGGGATTGAAAAGTCCCAAACCAGGAGGATTTAATTAGTGCCTCTCTCTCTCTCTCTCTCTCTCTCTCTCTCTCTCTCTCTCTCTCTCTCTCTCTCTCTCTCTCTCTCTCTCTCTCTCTCTCTCTCTCTCTCTCTCTCTCTCTCTCTCTCTCTCTCTCTCTCTGTCCTTGGGTAATCAGTTCTGGGCCATTAATGTGAGGACGACTATCGACTGGCCGAGCAGGCGGCTGATAATTGAATGTGTAGAGGCCATTAAACATTCCCTAATCAAAAGCAAACTCACAAAGCCGCGGGTTCCATGCCGAACAATAAGATCCAACAACAACAACAACAACAACAACAGAGGCCCGTTTGTTGGAAACTAAATAAAAATGGGGCTCGGTATCTATCCTAAAGCGAGTACGTGGCACACCAGACATTTTCCCATGTCACAGTACACAAAGCATTTTACTTTTGGTTTCAGGGTCCTGGTGGTGTATGTGCTGGTTCACTGTCATGGCTTACTGGGTGGGACACTATAGAACACAGCCATTGTTAATGTTATTAGCGACACTCAAGCTTCTCCAACTATATCAAGTCAAAAAGATGGATTTGGTGAAAACGTATTAAATGTGTGCTCCTAGAGGGCCTGCATTTTTGACATCTGTCAAGATTAGGGAATTAATTATCCATCAATGCTTTTGAAATGTTGGAGAACAAAATGATATATCTCAGTTTATAGGATGTACATGCCGGCATAATCATCATAATAGAGATTTCATAACGAATGATTGAATATCGAAATGTATATGAATGAGGCAGCAGCAGTCCAGCTGACATTAGCACAGAGGGAGTTCTTGCTTTACAACAAGGGAGTGAAAAGCTTTGTAGGGGAATAAAAAAATCAATACCTACAGGAACAACACAGCACTTGACCAAGTGTTTCTTTAACCTTATCACATTAACATTTATAATGTTAATAAAATAAATACAAGGTTACATGTACATTTACAGTTGTTTGATATATTTTAATTTAGAGGGAGAGGGAGGATACAGAGTTGATATGGGGAGAGAGAAAGGGATGACATACAATATGACACCCTGCCCTTACACCCTTAGCTCGGCTGAGAAAAAACTCCCAGTAAAAACCCTTTACCAGGATTTAAAAAAATTGAAGAAATTTCAGGGAGAGTCGACAAAGTAAGGGATCCCTCTCCCAGGACGGACATGCTGCAATAGATGTCATAAGTAGAGAAAATCACGAAGGAATTTGATCATTGAACAGGTGATTACATGGTAATACTAAAGTAAAGGACTCGAACCCACAACCTGCGACAAGGACTGATACTATAGTATGTGCTCTATCCACTATGCCACAGAGAGCCCCAGTACACGGAGAGCTTTAGTGAAATTTGGGGTGTACTGTTTCAATGTATCACGTGATATTTAAAATTTGCAATTGTGTGTGTGTGTGCGTGTGGCTCATGATTAGATACGGCGAAAGAGGTCTAGGTCAACTACAAAACAGCAGCCATAAATCGTGTGGGATTCTGGTGGGAGAGCTTTTGCAGACATTGACACTTTCAAACAAGATTGAGTTTCAAGTTTCCGTCCACAAGCTACCTCTGCATAATAACAGCTATTTTTTTTTTTTTTTTAGTTACTCACGCCTGTTTTCCCATAAACATGCTTTCACTGGAACAGGTGGAGAATTTGTTACAGTTCATTTGCAACATTAGTCAAATCACTGGGGAGGAAAAGAGGCTAATTAGTTAATCCCCAATTTATGAGCCTGCGCATTTGGATACACAGGCATCTGAGGAAAGTGATTAGTTAGCTTATTTCAAACCAAAACAGGCCGCCACAGCTACGGTGCACCCACAATGCCAGTCCTCGCTTTGCATTTAGATGTACATGCAGCAGAGGAGCGTATGGTTCCTAAGAGCCTCTGTTACAATCGACCTCTCTTCAGCAAAATACTGTACAGTGTAGTCCTCTTCTTTTGTTTTTACACCAGGAACTCACCCCATGCAGTAGGCTTGAAAACAAGATCTGAAAAAGTATTAAGCACTGGAGGACTCTGGCAGAAACACGTCAACCCAACCGCCCAGCATTAGGCCTAACCCTAACCCTATATGCTTGCTATGCTGACTGATATTAAAAGATGGATGTTGGACTCAGAACTCTCTTCTTAAGCCCTGTGATGAGAGAACATTAGTCTTGGTCACGTTGAAATATTTTTGTATTCACATCTAATCATGTCCACCCTCCATTGACTTTGTACACACAGGCATAGCTCAAGATCCACGTCAGGTTCTCTTTCAGCGGATTCAGCATCAAGCATGATTGAGCAAAACTGACCGCATTTTCTATCCAGATTATAAACCTTTTTTTTTTTAAGTTTAATTAGCCGTCAAAAAAAAGCGTCAGGCTGCCGTCTTAAATAGATGTCAAGACTGTCATCTTATGCAGTGCTCATAGTGTGGCCCCAGCGTATAGATAAAGAGCTTACAGACGTGTTTTTTCATACATCAAAATGATGAAACGTTGCGAAGCAGGTGAGGTGAGTGCTTGGAACCCCGGCAGGATTAAATACAGGCTTGACCTTTGATAGTCAAAGCAGACCGTCAGCTCTGCCTTCTGAAATAACGTTTCATGTTCCACAAAGATCCATGCACGTTTACTTATTTTTTTACCCTTCTCACTCCCTCCATGCCTACACGGTGAACATGGCAGTCAGACGAGACAGGGGACTGGACTCCTGTTTTCTGCTCCACTGGACAAAGAGTCTTGTTGACAAGCGGCCCGCTGCAGAAGAAAAGGCAAAAAGCTGCGTCGTCTGTCCTTTTTAGATGCAGCGGACCTTGAAGGAACAACACAAACAAATTCAAGTGCAAACAGCAAGGTCCCTCACGTAATTACAGGCGATGCAACGTGCTCCTCATAATGATTCAGACACAAGAGTTGTCCCTCTCTTTATATAGAAGATCCTTTTTTCTATGGATCACCACTGGTTGACTTGAAGAAGGAAAAAAACACCTAACAATAGAAAAATGACAAGGGTTCAATTAAGCATGGCATTAAGCACAGTATTCTCACATAAATGAATGTCTGTTTTGATAGTTTTATAGACAGACACAATGATTCAGGGTGTAGCCTGTTTGTGAGGGCATTTAAATGTCCTGTTCCAAACCCCCTAAGGCCAATCACCATACCGGCATGCCATAAAAGCCTAATGGCTCACCATAGATGAGCATAAAATAACATTAAGCATGCATTCAAATATAATACACAGTGAAACATAAACTGTAGGCTATATGAAAAAAAACTGTAGAAAATCTAAATCCATAATCTCTTGGAGTAAAGCATACACACTAGAGAACACCAAAAAGATATTTCACTCACAATCCATTCAACATAAATCAGTCTACAAGGCCAGAGCAGAGGCCATACAGGGTTGGCCTTATTAACTCCTACTATTGACCTATACTAGCTTGGTATGAGTTGTGGCGATTTCTGAGATCAGATCAATAGTGCCAAGTCAACAGAAGAGCAGTGATTTTACAACACAACACACCATAGTCACAGTGATAGTGATTTACTGACCTGTTAGCATGTGGAAATGCATGATGCCTCCCAGAAAGTTTCAATAACTAAGTGTTTTTTCGCTTAAAGAGCACCTATTATGCTTTTCCAACTTGTATGACCTATAAACGTTGTTATAATGATTTATAGTCATGTTTAACCATACTAAAGTGTAAAATAATGACTTAAATGCATTTAGACGCATTCCCTGCTGACCCTCTGGGGTGGCTGTGCAGAGCGCTAAACACTTGGAACGCCGGTTGCAATTCACTTCCATCTATGGTAATGCTGCAACTTGCTCAGGCACGCTCCGGTCATGCCCCCACCTGCCTGCTAGAATCTGCCCGTGCGCCGCTGAAAGTCTTCCGGAAGGTAGTCTGGCTTGACCACTCCCGCCAGCGTCTATTAAGCACTGGCGTCGGCAAACAACGCTACGCCTCCATTGGCTGCTTCCCGGGGTTAGCCCCGCCGTAGATGATTGTGATTGGTTTAAATAAATAAAAACAGGCCAGCCCAGTTTCCCCCCGAATAGACGGCTCTAAACGGAGTGCTTCCAGACCATACTACTTGCTGTAGTTTGGTCTGGCTTTGCGAGACTATCCGGAAGGTAACCAATCACAAGGAAATGGGGTTGGCAAGAGAGGGGCGAGGGGGTGGAGAAGGACAAAGCCGAGTGTTGACAGACAAAGCTGAATGCGCCCAGATGAGAGTAAGAGTTTCCCGAAAATCTACACAGTTTTTTGTGCTGTGATTCCTGTCAGGCTGCTCCATAGGAGTCATTAATGAGAAATTAAGACCAGAAAAGTAGTGTAATAGGAGATCTTTAAGACAAACACAGGTAACACTTTACAATAAGGATACAGTTAATGTTTGGTCAGGCATTAATTACGCTTAGGTAGGTAATGCTTAGTTTTGCATTAACTAAGCATAACAGTCAGTTGATGCATAGGAGGCATTGCTTAAGCATTTGTTAACGGTTAGTCAATGACCACTTTATGCTTAGTATGCGTTCACTAAGCATTAACAGTTCATTAATGTACCCTTATTGTAAACTGTTACCCAAAAATGTTCTTATGGATGCTGACTGACGGCATAGCATGACATTCACAGCTGCTACACTGTACAAGCAAGTCAGTAATGTGACATTCACCTATACTGTATATTACTTAAAGTAGAAATAAAACAAAAAACAATACCGCATTGTAAGACTGATACATACAAGTAAAAGTCCTGCAATCATCGTCTTACTGATAAATGCATTGACTAACTTTATTTGTCTGTTGGGCAGTTAGAAATATTCTAGAAAGCTCTGTCTTGTAATCATTTCATCATACAATCCAATGTAAATATTACAATATTGATTATAGCGACAGTTGGAGTATGTGCAGCAAAACAAATCTCATTGTGCGCAGATTCACCCTCTCACTGTAATGTGATATTAATGGATTTCTGTTACTGTAGAACTAAGTAGACAGGCTACAGTATTTAGGACACACACACACACACACTCACACACACTCACACACACACTCACACATGCACACACACACTCACACATGCACACACACACTCACACATGCACACACACACTCACACACACACACACACACACACACTCACACACACTCACACATGCACACATGCAGTTTAAAATACGTACATATGTCATTTGCAAACACGAAGATAAATGTGAAAGGTAAAAAGTTAATTCTGTTTTCATTTTTAACTAACGCTGTCAGTCACAATGATTTATTGTGATTAATTACGCTGCAACCCCCATTGGGACATCACTCTGACACACTGAGGTGGTTCTCAGCTCTGATAACTGCCTTCCACCATTGGCCAAGTCATTTAATCTGCTGCAGCTTGTTACAGTTATGCAGAAGCCGGTACATAGTCATGATGACACCCTTAAGGTGACAGTAACGTGGAGAATAGGCACTATCTCTTCAATACTCAACACATGCATAGTCTTTGCAGTGTGAAAAGCCCAGTCATATTTCATATATTACAGTGATGATGAGACAAGCCTTGGCCCGGGCCAATATGTCATCATAAAAGCCATTCAGTGAAAGGCTGATAGCACAGCAGCGCACAGGGGGGGACTTCCCCATCTGCTAATAAAGTGTGCACATTCACCACTGGTCATGGAATTTGGTGTGTGTGTGTGTGTGTGTGTGTGCGCGTGTGCGTGCGCGTGCGCATGCGTGTGCGTGCGCGGGTGTGTGCACGTGTGCTGTGAGAGAAAAAAGAACAAGAGGGTGGTGAGTTATAGTAATGGTCCTCCAGTGGCAAGGGAGTCTTAAATGGTGCTCTTTCTGAAGACAGAATCTGCAGGGCTTTGGCACACACACACACACACACACACACACACACACACACACACACATACACACATGCACTCTTGGGGAAGCAGCCAGGTGTCCCTATACAGTATGTTTGAACACCTGAGGCTTGATGTGATATTAGGCAGTATATACAGTAATAATGTAACTTCTGCTTTAAAGAGCTCCGAGACACTGCACATGTTTAAACCGCCAGTCCTCTGCTGGAACAGACCCCTCACATCTCCCCTTAATGCCAGTGTGTGCCATGTTACAGTAACTGTTGTCATCAGACCATGTTTAGCCCTCAAGGGGGTTTTCCTCCTATGAATGGGGGCTTATAGCTGTAGCAACATGTCAGAATGTGGAGGGGGCTAGGCCTGCTTAGTGTCTCCCCGTGGGCTAAGAGATGAGACATCTATACCGTGTATAAAGAAGAATCATCATCATGATCACCTGCAGGTTGGGATTAATAGCCTGGGAGCTCAAAGTTATTTTCTTTACTTTGCATAAGGAATTAGACTGTGTGTGTATATTGTGTGTGTGTGTGTGTGTGTGTGTACTTGAACAACTATTTGTGCGAGAACCAATTTGAGTACCTTAAGAGGGAGGCTTTTGGAAAGTGAGGACATTTTGGCCGGTTATCACTTTAGGACAGGCCTGTTTGAGGGTTAGCACTATTTTTAAAGGTTTGTGTATGAATTAAGTTTATGTTAGGGTTAGTGTAAGGGTTGGGGAATGCATTTTGTCAATGGATGTCCTCACAAGTATAGCCATACAAATGTGTGTGTGTGTGTGTGTGTGTGTGTGTGTGTGTGTGTGTGTGTGTGTGTGTGTGTGTGTGTGTGTGTGTGTGTGTGTGTGTGTGAGAGAGAGAGAAAGAGAGAGAGAGTGTGTGGGGTGTGTGTGTGTGTGTGTGTGTGTGTGAGAGAGAGAGAGAGAGAGAGAGAGAGAGAGAGCAGATGGAAGCATTTTAACTCAAGGCAACTCAGTCAGGGTAAGGCAGCAGCAGCGTTTCTTTCCATATAGACTGAAGAAGGGAGATACTCTTCTTTGGCGTCGCCTGCATGCAAATGAAGTCGAGTCGGGGCGGATTAGAATAAGGCTGGGTTAACACGACTCATCTGTAACCAACGCTTGACTTTCTGGAGAAGAGGGCAGCAGCTTCGTATTTGCCTCGTGCAAGGTGCAAGGCAGCATTACTGACAGTGTTCTAGAGCCTCCACAGAAGGGCTCATACAGGTGACAAGTGGGGTCCAACTTCACTCCACTGCATTGACGCGCTCAGCCGGTGCGTTTAGTTTAGCGACAGTGCAGTACAGAGACCCGCGCATCTCTTGTTTTGACGTGACATTTCCATTGGGCTTGAGCAGCTGGGCATATGTGGCCACATATGACGCATCTGCGCCCTTAGCTGTACCCCCCCCCCGTTTTGGAACGCCTGACGCGATGCGTTTTCGGACAAGTTTTCGTGCCGATTGGTATGTTGGTCGGGTCCGCCTGGGTTAACTTTCGCCTGGGTTAACTTGCCTGCGTTAACGGGCTCGGTGCAGAACTTGGTGGGGAATTTAAAATAACCATTGTTCAGAGCGCAGAGCAGGAGCAAATAAAAGAGGTGAGAGCGGCGTACAGCAGGGGACGTTTGGGGGTCTGAATCCACTAGACCAGCAGCATCAGCATCTCCGGCTGAGAACCACAACTGTGGGGGGGCTGCTGCTTTCTCACTCCTCTCTCCTCTACATACTTCCAGATTTTTTTTGTTTTGTGTTGTTGTTGCAGATCAGCCAATGAATTACAGCTCCCGAAGCCACAGCTGCGTAAACTTGGCCAGATCAAGTGACATTGTGCCCTCTGTGTGATTGTATGAGTGAGTGGGTGAGTGAGTGAGTGAGTGAGTGAGTGGGCGAGTGAGCCTGGATGGATATGCGTCTCACCGAGGGAATTTGATAAGCTAAAAGAAAGGGGGGATTACTATCAGTGCCTCTCCTATTATAAGCTCAAAATGGATGCCGACGACAGCAGGCTGTGGAGACTCCACTGGATTAGCCACTTCTTTTCTTCCGCTGATCTGCTCGCCATCTGATACTGCTGCGACAACAGTTGAAAGTTTTGGATATTCTTCTTAAGGACAGGCTGCTGAAGGTGTAGCAGGATGCAGTCTGGAGCCAAGACGCTGTCCGCAGGTGGAGGTGCGTCACTGTGCTGCCTGCTGCTCCTCTGGCTCATCTACTCCCATCTGCTCAGAGAGGGTAAGGACACTAAACACTAACACACCTATTTATTACTTGTACAGCAGTGCCGTTTTCTCAGATTGGCTCCTTATTGGGATGCAGCTGCATATGGTGTGGTCAGGTCCAGGAGAAATCCCTTTATAATGTCCCATAAAAACCATCTCTGCAGGGGCAGCAATGTGTCTGCGCTGATCATAAACTCATGTATGGTGACCTTCTTTTGGAATGTTTGGGATCTGATTTGGTTCCTTTATAATAGCCTAACAATCCTGCAGTGAGTGTATGACACTGAGGTAGCACTTTACAATAGGTGCTTAATTAAAGCTTAATTAGCATTAACTTAGCATTACTGTTGTGCACAGTTAATGCTTATTTAATGCTCAACTAAACATTAGTTAACTATGCATAGTTTAAGCCTGACCAAGCATTAACTTACCGTTATTAAATAAGCATATACAGTTAGATAATGCTAAATGACCATTACCTAACCGTTAATAGCATTAACTAAGCATGAATTAACATTCCATAAATATCCCCGTATTGTAAGGTGTTACCATGATTGTTCTAGGAGCTTGAAATATATTGTGGTGACCATATGATCACAATAGCATTATTGTAGGACATTTATATTAAGTTTAAAATGTTAATCTAGAAGAGAGTTTTGATTAAGCTTGATACCTTTCCTCAATCTGACGCATGCAGGCACTTTGCTACCTTGTGTGGTGATACTTTAGTTAAGCTATAATTGAGCCTCATGTCAAAACGCAACACACACATTCATTGCTTGTTTTAGCTCCTGGTGCAGACAGTAAAAAAAGCCTGACGACGTCTGCTTTCAGAGCTATCATTTCACTCAGGTTAAACCATGCTATGTCTACCATGCCATGCTTTCCCCTTTGAATAATACATCCACTAGTGCAATTACACCTTCCCCCTGACAGAAGATAGAAAGCAAAACCATGTTCCCATGCACACACACAAAAAACATTTTGCTTGTTTTGCAGTTGCCATCAAAGACACAGAGAGAACGGGCTTTAAAAGCATTGGAACTTGTTGGAGAGATGTTGTACACCAAGTGTTTTGCAGATAAGATCTTTTTAATCAAGCATTGGCCAGTAGCAGCATAATTACCCCTGGTGGGAGGAGGGATAGTGCCCACATCAATGTCATTTGGCAGCCTGCCCTGGGGACAAAAGTATAGACGGTGATGTGAAAAATGGACTGCCTGTGTGTGCTGAGATGGGCTCCCTTTTAGCCCTCTCATTTGCAGAGTTTTTTCCCCCCCAAAAAAGCTTGCTGTCACCGGCCTCTTATTGTCACCCCTGAACCCCTCTCTCTCAAGCCCTCTCTCTGCGTATTATCTGAGGAGTAAGAGCAGCCCACCCACCCACGCCCCCACCCCCCTCCCCTCGCTCAGCCATTTATTATTGACTCGTTTTCATCGGAAAATGATCTCATTAGGCTGTTATTGTACAAAAATCGTTTCGTCAATCTCTGGTGAACTTTACTACCCTTGATTTTTATCCCGGAGTAAATAAAATATAATAAATAATCAAATAAAATATGATTTGAGCTTTCACACTGTCTGACAAAAGCCCATTTCTTATTCCAGCTCCAAGGTGATTTTTTTAAGGAATTAATTATGTGGTCATTTTTTTAATCCATACTTGTAATCTTCAAATCCTTCTAAAGGCTCCCTGTGAAAGTAGCTGCTTTTGACCAGACCGTTATGATATAAAAAGTATTTCTGACCACCACTGCTCTCCTGTCATTTAATGAGCTACTTAGGGGTGACCCCGAATAGTCTTCTATTGGGATGATTGATGGAAGGAGCCTGATTCTACTGCCAATCTCACAGTCCAATAGTCGACCAACGTGGTTATAAAACAAGGATCATTCTATTCCGGCAACGTGGGGCTTATGAATTTCTGATGGTTTCATTTAAATCATGATACATCGTCTATGGTGGTATAAATATCAGCCTATTATACCGTTAAGAAACTCATGAGCTTTTTTATCAATCTCCTTGGTGTGTGAATGGTGGACTAGTCGCAAAAAGACATACTTATGCCGAGTCATCATGGCGACAAACTGTAATTGGTTGTTTTTTGTCTGGTGTTGAACATATGGAAGCCAATGTCCCAAGGTTAGAATATGGATCAATGAGCAGGAGGGAAACAACACGATTTGAAGATTAGTCAACTATAGGCAAGATTCAACCAATCAGAATGGACTATGTAAATTGTTAGTCGGGGTCTACCCTTGAGCTACTACAAGTCTCAGTACACCCGCATATGTTATTAAAGTGTATAACTGTTCTCCACTGATGGAACCAAACACTTTCCCAGACCAGAGTTTTACCACCTACACGTCCGCTGCCCCTTTAGGAGGGTTTAGAACCAGCCATGAGTGTGGGTTGAACTGTTGGGCAGGGAGGTGAAGCCTGGTGCATGGCCTCCTCCACCCCTCTCTCTCTGTAACTCATCTGTCATGGGGAGCGTGACAGGAAATCAAAGCGCAGCAGCCCCCCTGTCCTGCTGTATGCCATTGGGCCAACCCTGCCACGATGAATGGCCTGTCAGCCCCGGCCCAGCCCCTCTCCAGGTTGCCAGTTTATTCAACGATAAATTTGGAAATGTCTCTGGATTTTCCTCGCCGGACCACGTCGCAGTTCAGTGGTGCAGTCACAGAGCAGTATCAACTACTCCTCCCCTTCTTTGTCAACCACCAACCTTTGGGGCTCTGTGTGTGTGTGTGTGTGTGTGTGTGTGTGTGTGTGTGTGTGCGTGCGTGTGTGCGCGTGCGTGCGTGCGTGTGTGTGTGTGTGTGTGTGTGTGGGAAGATGGAGCATTTCTTAACCACATGTGTAAGTTGGAGGTGGACAGACACATGGTATTTGCACTAACTTACTCAGCTGAAGGAATTCAAATGCCAAGTATACATTTTTAACTGAAGGTGCAAACATGAAATTCTCCATTTTAAAATAAAGTGATCAAATGAGGTCATTGTGCATCTTAGAAATGACAATCAAGATCTTTGAAGTAAGTGACTCCAGTTGGATGCTATATGTTGCTCCATGTCTGCTGAATGGGTAAAGAGGTTATGGTTTTATCAACACATGCATTACAAAAACTTTTTAAATAGATAATATGCCAATTGTTTTCAGCATGCTAGGCTACCCCCAAGTAGCCAACAAATGAATAAATACGGCTTTAAGTGTCTTGTGGCGGGAGCTCTTTTGTTGGTCTGCTCAGGTCTTCTTTTTCCTAATTACCTAGCCCTTTCTCTGCCTGTATCAAATAATGACATCACTTCCTGCTCAGCAAAACCGACATGTATAGTATAATGTGGCTATCACTAATCATGCCAAGATAAGCCAAGATAAGTTGGATGAGTCAAATGCCCTGGAATATCCTTTATAACTCGGCCGTTATATAAGTGCCACAGAGAAGCAATGTGCTGCTTTCATGTGTCATAATCAACGTGTCACTTTGATTTGTTTTGGATGATTCAATTGGTTCCCTCTGAACACAAATAACAGTGTCCCGGAGCTGAGACGGTAGGAACAGCAATCCATCCTGTCATCTTCTTCTGTGCTCTGCAGGAGTACAAGCTGCCGACGGGTATGACAGCACACATTTGATGAAATACGTGCGCTGCTGGGCCGTGTCACTACATTTTCTGAACTCACGGTTGACTTTAGAAAAAAATACGTTACAGTAATTTCACGTGACGAAGGACTGTGTCTCAGTCAGTCCACTCTGGCTGATGTTTCCTTGTCTAAATGTCATTCACAAAAAAACCACACTGATATATTATCCCGGTAAAGTATTTAAGTCGCTTAAAACGGTTACTTTTTTTCATTATTAACAAATCAGTTCCCATGACTGTAAATCATCGCCGTGGGGACCAGAATGATGAATTTGAAAATCTTTGGTTGATATTCTCTTTTAACTGAGTGAGTGGAGCAAGGCCTATATCCATCCCAAGCATTAAACTAATCATCAGAGTAGAGCAGTGAATTAAGGACTTTTTTTGAAGTGAGAAAAAAAAGGGTTTGATTTCCATTCCAGGCTTCTTCAAGGCAGCATTAACATGCACAGGGAGAGACCCACTTTGATTATGACCTTGGTTGTAAATTCTAAGCAAATCATCGAGGCCCCTGCTTCTATAGGAATGCAGCGTGACAGTAAAAAAGCACAAGCATCTTTTATGGCACAAAATGAAAATATTTTTTACAGCTAAATGAATTTGGCAGCACACAAAGCTCATATTACATAGCTCCCTGAATATGAATTCTTTCTTCCCCAGCTGTCAGCTTTGACCTCCCTTGTGGTTGGAGTGTAGTGCACTACTCGCTGTATTTTTTTCTGCATTGTTATTTTCCTCTCTGCAGTAAGCTCTGGGCTTCAAAACTGCTCCATCATTTGGCAGAGAGAGTCGAGTGGTTGTAAATGATTTGAGTTATGTTCCTTCCATTCTTTTTGTCCTGTGCTATTTTCTGCCTGATGCCATGATCATGATTTTCTGAGAGAGGGGCTGTGTGCTTGACTATTATACAGCCACGGTTTAGGGCAATCACGCGGGTGCAGCGCAGTACTTAGGGAGCCATAATAGTCTTCTGATGCTCACCATTTCTTCTATGTTTGCATTTAAAGAAGGGAGGCATCCTGAAGGGGCTTGTCTGAGTGAAATTTGAAGTGAGTGGGCTCTGTGGCTCTTTAGCGGTCCTCTCTTTTCATTACATTCCAGCATAGCTACTGTGTTTGCTTTTTTTTTGCAAGGCATGTTGTTGCACATTCACTCTTTGTATGCCTCCAGCCTGGGTTCATCCACAGCCTATTGAGTGTACAGTGAATGTACTGCAGGCCAGACTGTGTGTGGCATCACTGCAACAGACATCTACCATAAGCCACCTCCATCATGTCTCCTGTACAAGAAGACATGGTGCACACACCAGACCTAAAATCACAGTGTCAAGTCCTAGCAGGGGATTTATGTAAGGAGAATATTTTCTATTTTAAAGCAGCCCCTTGGCAATGTCACACAATGGCACTCACCTAGTGTAAGAGAGTCGTAACTTCAAAATAATTGAACTCCAAAGACCTCAAAGTCCTGTAAAGTGACATTAGCAAACTGTGCACTAGGCTAAACTATGCTTTCCACTGACGGTGTTGAGTCCGTTTTTTTCTCCCGAGCGATCGTCGTCTTACTGCTGCGATGAGAAGTTTGAAATAGTCATTCCCTGTGGGTGGAGTGGTGAACACACACCTGACACCAGGATTACATCTGGGCAAATAGAGAGCATTTCCATCATCTCGTTTGGTGACGCTGCAGTGCTTTTTCTCTCTCTCTCTCTCTCTCTCTCTCTCTCTCTCTCTGCAGTCCCACCGGTTGGGCTACTTGTGGATGCATTACAGTAGAAACCATGCTTGATGCTGCTTTCTAAATGGGGTTGAGTATCTTTGGAGTCATTTTAGAGATTCGGATTTTTGATTCTGATCTCGCATATCCAATCTGTCGCTTATGATTCCTTTTCACAACACTAAATCGTGGACATCATGCCTAAAGATAAACAGTTAATAACAGAAATACACACATATGAACAGGCAGGAAAATATCATAAAGTTGGACTGCTGTGTTTTGAGCCTGAGCGTAATGCTTGGCTACGTTAGCTGTGTCTGGGCCGTAGCTTACAGACCACAGCACATCCAACATGTTGCACTCCTTCAGATTCACTCCGTCTTGCAGTACATTTTAGAGGTGTTTCCCCCTTTGGACAAAATATCCATACTGCAGGTACAAGCCAGACATGCTTAGCTTATACATTGCAACAAATCCCATGACTTTAGGTCACACCCTTCCTTTTACCATATAGTTCCTGATTCATTTCTGCCAGCTTCAGATTAAATAGCATACTACTTACCTTCCATTACAGGTCCTCCGACTTCCGGCAGGATTGTTCACTTGCATAAATATTGATTGGAGTGCTGTAACAGTATTCAAATAGCATGTGAAATCAAGCAGGCCCTTTAAACCAAGCTCATTAATATAAAGCCCATGTATCGCTCCACTGATCCGCTTGCCATCACTTGTTTAGCAGCAGAAAGATCTGAATTTGAAATGTTCATTAACTCCATAAACGGGGAATGATAGCGATCATAATTTTCTGCAGTAAACACAAGGCTTTCAAAGGGAATATCTTCAATCCAAGCAGTATGAAGTAGCTTTATGGATTTTAAGATTTGTGTTGGTTCTGTATGGGGGCTTAGCGACTTTTCACTACACTTTAAAAATGTGATAACTGCAGCCACTTCAAATCAATTCTGATTACCTGCGCCATTAATATTAATTACGTTGCACACACTGTTATAAATCTTCCATAAAAGATTGGTTGAATTGATATCTGATCAGATGCATGCCCCATCTTCATCCTTCAGAATGCCACTACTATCAAGACAGACACATACAATAGAATGAAGGTAATCATTCAGTCCTGCTATTGTACGCCAGTGTAGTGATTTGTGTGTCTGATTGGATTTCTTATGGAAAACTTTTTAGAGTCAATGCCAGGAAGTAAAGAACGGTTCTACAGCTTTGGCTTTATGGGAAATAATAACCAAATTCAGTACATATCGTATGAATAATTAACCTTGCACTTGTTGAACTTGTGACAATATTTAATGAATATGATTTGATCCTATAACTTGTAAAGGTACGTTTTTCAACAAAACATTTCAAAAACCTGAAATCCATCTATAGCTAGCCACAGATAATCACCATCTATAAAGGAAAGATTGTTTTTTTTTCTTTTGGCATTTTCAAGCTTTATTAGACAGTACAGAGTTGAAATGGGGAGACAGACAGAGAGAGGGGGGGGATGACCTGCAGTAAAGGTCCACGGGTCATATTTGAACCCACGACCACTGCAACGAAGGCCGGAGCCCATATGGTACGCGCTCTATCCACTACGCCACCGGAGTGCCCTGGAAAGATTGTTTTTAATATGGAAATGGGACCCTTGTCAAAGTTCATTCAATGCCGCCTGTCATATTCTTATGGCAAATCCCCCCTGAGGAGAAAGCATTCGCCCTCCATAAGCTCACAATCTGGCTGCAGTTGTATAAGGGAGCAGTGCAGAGCTGTGTCTGGTGCCTTTGCCTGTTTAAAATCTGATAAAGACATTTTTAATCAGTTAGAACAAACTACATATGTATCTACACACTCTTAATTAAAGATACAAACAAGGGAAAAAAAACAATAAGAAGTGAGTGTCTCATGGATGTGTCTACGTAAGGAACAGTTAACGTCTGGAGCAGATTGTGATGTTGACTTGAATTGGTGTTTTTTCACTTTCACTATTGGTTGCCAGGGTCAGCCGGTCTAATGTATGTAGAGTTTAATAACTCCCACCATGCCCGGCAGTTCTTGGCAGGCAATGACGCACATTGAATCAGGAGGGGAAACATTGTGAAAGCGAGTGTGTACCGCTGGTAGACCCATTACAGAGACATTAAGATATTTGTGCTCCTCTAACTCCTGTGTTGATCTTGCAGTGTGCCTGATCAAAGCACCGATATGTAGAACACAGACTCCCGTCTTTCGCTCCAAGTGTGTGTGTGTGTGTGTGTGTGTGTGATGTGTGTGTGTGTGTGTGTGTGCTCGTGTGCGTGTGTGTGTGTGTGTGTGTGTGTGTGTGCTGCCACTTTGCACTTGTATAGTAATGTGATTCACTGATAAGGTCATCAGGATGTCTTGCTTCTTGTAGCCCTTAAAGGTGCACAATGCAGTTTGCATTTGCAGAGCTTGCATTTAGTTTATAAAACATATTTTCTCTACATGTCATTCTTAGTATTGAATAAACCTATCATCATAAAACAGAAAATTATTTTGAGGACGCCTGGAACCAACTGTAAGACTAGAATATGTGTATAAACAAAAACTGTGGGCCCTGCTGCTGTAAACAAGAACATTGAAACTGTAACTTTACAGGTATAGCTTTCTAACTTCAAGAAGTGTTCCAGGGATCCAATTTTCCTGTTAGGAAAGTTTGTCTATTCGGTTATGAGAATATACTTAAGATACTGTTAACTTCTCGAACACATACAAAGTTACATAGTGCACCTTTACTCTGTACGCTCCACGTTACTGTCTCCATATGCACATTTCATCACGTGAAATAGAGACGAGGCCAAGTGTCTACGAGTTTCTTAGTGACAGAAACTCCCTGTCACATGGATTAAGTCCTGCATGTATGATGGAGCGCTGGCCCTGACTGAGGGCACTTTACAAAGGCCCCCCACCCCATCCTACCCATACACTACACTCCCCACTTCAACTCGCCCCTATTCTTCTCCTTTAGGCTTATTGCATGAAGCCCATTCATCTTCTTCTTCAGTGTTGAAACATGGAGCAGGGATCACTGATATGTGATGGCACCTCTGTCCTCCAAGCAACCACCGAGTGTAAAGGGACCCGCAACGGCAAATAATGAGTTGAGAGTGGGCTGAATGTTGGTGGTGGTGGGTATAGTGGGTGGGGAAGGGAAGGTGGGGCTAGCATGGCTGATGCTATGAAATGAAAGGGGGATGGCAGTTATCAGCAGAGGTGACAGGGTTTTTGGACCCCCATGGTCGTGCTAATACTTTTTATTAAACATAACATTAATCTACTTATACTAATCTAAGTGTGGAGTGACACCATTATCCCTTAGCAACCTGTGGCATATACGGTGGCGACATGTGGCAGGCATGTGCTGCTCCCTAGCAGTTTGCAGCTCACTATAATGGCATTGGCGCTTGGTCAGTCTGGCCTGTATTTAATGACACTGTACCCCAACATAGTGCCGTAAATAAAGGGATGTATAGGTTCCTCTGGTCCGACTGTTGTTAGGATATGTCCGATCTATATGTTGTGATAAGTGCAATGCTTTTAAAATGATAGTAAATTAATTTCTTATTCACCAATAGTTGTCAATTAAAGCTATAGCCTTGGCTAGCATAGCTATTGGTATCCTAGCCACTGGAGCCAGTTTGACTAATCGATTGAGAGCAAACGTATTCACCTTTAACACTTTTAATGAGTAAGCGTTTGCCTGGTATAAAAAAAAACATACATGATATAAATTGGCTTACAAGACATTAGACATAGGCTATGGCTGATACTTTTTTAAGTATTCATTTGAAGCGCTTAAATGTTATGTTACATTAAGAACTTTATGATGACTTTACTATTCTGCCAAAAGCAAGGCCACAGGGTCATCACCACCGTCAGTAGTAGTGACCATCATCTGGAATATGTTCAACATGTAACAGAGAGTCACTTCTGACCCCTTTGGAAATCTCATTTACCTGGCTGAGTTCATTTTACGAGTCATTTGTGTTGATCAACAACCCTCTCAACCTTTGCCATTATCTTACAGCCATTTCACACTATAGAGCAATTAGCCACTTTTAGCTAATGAACCATTGAGGATTGTTGGAAAGAAGTTAGAAGCAGCAGTGTATAAGGAGTGAATGCCAGGGATTGACCTTACCAGCAGTCCAGCACAGACCCTTCTTCTCTGATTTATACCTTTTTCTGAGCTGATTTATTTGAGCGTCAGCCCCGAAGAGCTTTTCACCTGGCATGTTTTCCATTCAAGCAAGAAAAAAGGAATGAAGAAACTGTTACCTTTTTTTTTTTTTTGCAGATCATTACAAAGGTGATGTAAGTTTCGACCTTCAACTTTTCTTCTGAGCTCTATATAGTCAGTGATTTAGTTATTCGACCTTCACAGACATTTATATTGCACTTGTTATAAAGAGTGTGTGCCGAGGTTCAAGCCGAGTTGGATTTGATGTACTCACACAGTTTAAAAGGTTCAGTTGCAGTTCAGAAGGTTATTGATTCTTTGAGCATCTCATTTCAGGCTGCAAACAAACCTCCATCGGATTTTAAAATGATAAAGGTGATATTGGGAAATGTGTCATCTGCATATATTGAACCGTTTGTTCTTCCAAGTGTTTTTTTTTCAAAGCTCTCAAACTATTTTTTTTTGTAAATAAAATCATGTTTATCTATAAAACACTATTAACAGCTTAGAAGTTCCCTCGAAAACAACAGGAAGGGCCTAAATAATAGACAATTAAATATATTCCCTTGGGTTTTCCAAATAATTTACCCAAACAAAACTGCTGCCTCAACAATTAGTGCTCGTTCAAACTGCCAGCATCTAAAACTCCACACAAAGGGGTTTATTTAATAGTCTCTTACAGGTCTTCTTTTGTTTGCCCAGTTTGCAGTGCGAAATGATGAGCTACACAGCTGCATTGCCGGGGACAAAATGTATTCTCAATCTCCTCAACAATAGTCTGGTACAGGTGTACTCAACGTTTGAATGCTGAGCACTTCTTGCTGAGATAAAAATTAATCTCTCGCTGGTGGAAAACCTTCAGAATGACTCGAGTCATTTGAACGTTCTCAATATTTCAAATGAATCATCTTCTTTTATTAATGCAATTTGCAATTTCCCTTAGTACAAAGTATTTTTCATCAACTCTTTTAACTCTCTTGACATGAAAAAGTCCAGGTGACTAAGAACATTTATTATTACAGAATTATTTTTTCAGGTGCAGCTGAACTTCTTTTGTGAATTGTTAGTTTACGTGATTAGTATAGAGATCACTGACAAATTCTGATACTAGAACTAATAGATAGCCAGGAAGGCATCCATCAATAGGCTATGCCTGAGGATGTATCAGTGCTTGGACAGAGTTGTAAGAATAGCGTGTGTGCACACAATGAAGATTTAATTCAAGATAATCATCACCATGAGACATTCTGTCCATTTGCTGGTTTCAAAGAGCTTTACTTAGCTTGGAACTTGGTCTCAAGTAGTCACTCATCAATTCAACTGGTGGTTCATGTTTAATTAACTCGTTCCAATTCTTTAAAACTTCAAAACATGAATTTTGATGCAACTTCTAAAAATGTAAAAAATTCGATTTTGCAAATGGGACATGCTGATTTCAAACACATTCAAGGTAGCCCTTTGACTTAATCTGAATTTAATACAATTGATATTAAATGATAACTGAAATATGATAACTTAATTATGATATCAAATTATATATAAAACATTATTACATGTACATTTCATGAATAACAAGACTACAGCCTTGCAAGCTGTTCAGTGAATGCTTACATTATAACATGAAGGTATCTTATTTACCATGTTCACCACATTGTATTGGCATGCTAACATTTGTTAATCAGTATAAAACGCAAAGGCAAAACTCTACTATAAGGTACAAAAAAATTGTATGGTTAATGAGTTATGAATGAAAAAAGAATGAGTAACTACTATATAGTTATTCAGTAAGTACTATAGTTGTTACTGCAGATATTTGGGCATAATCTGACAATAGTGGTAATTCACATGCCTTTAAGATTACCTTATGTACTTGAAAACAAATATTGTTTAGGGCATTTGGGTAAAGTACCAATGCTGCTGTTTTATAGGACAGTCTCTTTGTACAGGCTGACAGTGATGTCGACATCGGACCTCTTTTTTCAGTAACGAGTAATCTAACGCGTTACTATCTCCAAACCAGTAATCAGATTAAAGTTACTCATCAAAGTCACTGTGCGTTACTTTTTCTGTCATTTTCCTTAGTGAAACATTTAACATAAGTGCACAAATGACTGCGATTGCGATTTAATGTAAATAAATGTGCGCGCATGTGTCTCGAAACGCTCCAACTGCTCCTCTTGTCTTTTTGGTAGCGCCCCTCGTCTCTGACATGCAGCGTGTATGTGGTGTCTGTGTCTGTGTGCAGCAGCATTACGGCCGAGTCTAAGATGAACTGTGGCGCAAAACAAACGCCCCCCCCCCCCCCCCCATGAAATATAGCGTCTGGCGTCTGCTATGGGGATATTTAGAATTCGGGTACGGTGACGTTGAAGAGATAAAAGTGTTTAAAACTTGGAAACGTATAGTCACGTGGCGACCGGTGGCCGCACACACCCAGTCTATCAACACATGAGACATCGCAGAGAAAAGTCAAATTAATGCATGAGAGTGAAGGGCCAAGCATGTTAAGTGTAAAGACACTGCTACTGTCTTTGCACTTTGGAGGAATACATTTGTTTTCATGGGGGGAAAAAGGTTTTTTTTTATTACATTTTTCAAACCATAATTTTTATTATTTAAAAAACAGTATGCCTATAGGCTACTAGCCTACAAGCTTTATTTTATATATTTTCAATTATTCTTAATATGTGCATGTTTTAAATTGAGATATATGGGTTTCAAAACCTGTAAAGTAACGTTTAAAGTAACTTGTAATCTAACTTAGTTACTTTTAACATCAAGTAATCAGTAATGTAACTAAGTTACTATTTGAAGGAGTAACTAGTTATCAGTAATCGGATTAGTTTTTCAAAGTAACTGTGGCAACACTGCAGGCTGATTGCTACGAGTCATTTTGATTTCACTCCTATACTCTAAGAAAAGCAAACAGTAAACACTCTCTTATCGTGGGGCTTTACACTTGCAGGCTTGTTAACTTTGCAGTTGTGACTAGTCAAATAGAAAACGCCCTATTCACAGAGTCTTGAAGGGAGCTTTGTTTTTTTCCACATGATCACTATATAACACTTTTATCAACAGAGCAGCCAGCCAGAAACAGTCTAGCCTGCTGCTTTTGAAGCCCTGCTTTTTTAATGAGAGTAATAAACAGTCCAGTGCATGCTACACAGACCAAAGAGAGGGCGCTATGTGTCCAGGGCTGCCTGTTGTGTGTGTACCCCTTGATCACCAGTTGATATTGTGGATTATGTGTCATTATGCTAATGTGAGGTATTTTGTTCCCCTCTGCTGTGTTTGAAACAGGCCAACTGGCTGTGGGGACCTGTGAGATAGTGATGCTGAACAGAGACAGCAGCCTGCCCAGACGGACCATAGCCAGGCAGACTGCGCGCTGTGCCTGTAGGAGAGGCCAGATCGCTGGGACCACCAGGGCCAGGCCGGCATGCGTAGACGGTGAGTTCAATGACACTATAAGGACAACCGTGGACCATGCAGATTTTTAGTTGGACAGGTCAAATGGTTAAAGCTATAGTGTGTAAGTTATGTCGCCCCCCCCCCCCACACCCCCCTGAGGAATGAGTAATTACAACAACATTGTCGGCACATCTACACAGAGTGATCGGGGATCCCGCATGGATTTTATTCCTTCTGTTGTATGTCCAGGTTTTTTCTTAGCAGTAGAATCTGATTTTTCTGAGCTCCTTCGCCAGTGTTGGTGGGCGACACCAGTTTATTAAGACTGCCATACTGAGAATAAGAGAGAGAGAGAGAGTTTTGTGTAGCTGATAGGCGTAACCAACTTTGTGTCAACTCATTTGGCAATGGCTTGAACGTAACCAACATTCATTTATGTAAAAACAATGACGCACTTTAAATGTTTCTCCCTATCTTCACAACTGCTGCATTCCCCTTGTGCAATGCACTGAAACAGCGCGCCGGAGAGTATGAATATGAAGCAGGATGGTGCTAGAGAGGAGCAGCATTTTTTAAATTAATAAATGAAAAACTGTTCTTCAGCTTCTAATTAGGAACGTTATAAACAGTTTAATTATACAGCAATGTAATTCCCTGGGAGTTATGCCATTTTCTGTATTCTAAACTACAACTTTTACTTTTCCCAACATAGGCGTGTCTGTCTCACCTGTCGTATATCATTTGTAACTAAATGCACAGCAACATTCTAGCAGTTGGTCAGTTGTATGAAGCCCATTCATCTTCTTCTTCAGTGTTGAAACATGGAGCAGCGTTTGAATTAGAATGACTCTCAGATTTGCCTTCAATTGCAGGGCTGTACAGTGCGACAGTTTTGATCGCATTTGCTACTGAAATTGGTGCGATGATGAATACAAGTCCAGTCGCACCAGTGCTAATGAGCAGATGCTGTCTGTTTGAGACAGAGAGGAGCTATGCAAAAATACTGCTTAGAGGGCTCTACATTAACACTCTCCAAATGCGGGTGAATGTAGTCTTAGGCGAGTAAGTTATTAAGTCTACCCTCCACTTTGGCTGGTGATAGATGTGTGCTCGGGATCTGTGCTTGTGCGGCGACTATAGCGTCTAACTTCACCAACGGTTAAAACAGGAAGGAGACGGCTCTCTTTACATTAACGCAGTCAAGTTAGTGCGTGTGCAAACAGAACATTTCCTGTGCGCCTTCACAATAAAAGTCGGTTACTAGCCAAATGCGAGTTGACTCTTATTTTGAAGCAGGTAAGAACAGGAAGTTAGCGCTTCACAGCCCTGCAGTCAACCATGGACCTATAAAGAAAGCAGTCATCAGCAGTAACTATCTATGATTTAAACAAAGATTGACACAACCTATTTAACTTGGCCTTAATTGTATAACTATGTTTACTAATTTATTTAATAGGCTATATGTTCAATGTTTTAAAGTATGGTTTTCATTAAAAAAATGAAATGTTCTAAAAATGTTTGTTATTATTAGCCTAATATAATAATGATATGTTTATAAAAATATATAGGTATAGACATTATTTTTATAGTTCTATGGGGGGGAAATAATTCTGAATCAGCAAAAAAATTGCCATTGGCAGGTTAGACTCTTTTGTCTAAATTGCAATCAGTGCACCCCTATTCATTTTTCTACAATTATTACTGCACACTAGGATATCATATTCATTGAGAATCTCAAATAAAACCAAGATGACATGCTCAAAGGTAATTAGAGCTAAATGCAAGGGCTAGGGTCATGCAAGTTTTCGATCATACTTTGTGTGCTAACAAATTTATTTTTGTGCTACTGAATTTTTTTGCTTGCTACCACCAGTGCCACCACTTTAAAAAATAAGCGTACAGCCCTGAATTGGCTCCAAGTAAACACTGGATGAAGGTTTAACATGGGGCATTATTTTGTCACAGTGATAATTATTACAGTTGGTGATGAACTGCAAGGTTATAATCTGGATATGTATGATGTCTATAGAATATCATTTTTCCATTTTGGGAAATAGACATTCACTATCATACCGTGAGTGAGATGAGGAGACTGATAATCCACTCTTCTCTTAAAATGAAGTTAAAATGAAACTACCACTTAGCTGTGTTCAGCATAAATCTCTAGAAATGGCTGGCACCAGTTACAACCAGCGGAGATTCCAGGAACTTACTACCCACTCCATACTGTATGTACTACAACACTCAGTGAAATGGCAAATTGTCATTTTTACACTTTTTACATTAATCAGATAGAGTGGTGTCAGTTATTTAATCTGATACTTGCAAGTTAGCAAATAAGCTTGTTTCGTAACATTTTGAACCAGTCCTTTAGTCTGTAAACTAGAACTGGAATCATGGTACAGGTCTGGTCAATTCTTCACAGTGCATCACTCTACTCTCTCTCTCTCTCTTGCATGCAGGTGCAATGCCCGTGACACAAAACAAAACTTTTGTACAGTATATTCCTATTAACAACAGAATGATATACTGTTTTCCCCCAGATATCTTTGGAGCAATGAGCTACCAAAAATACTAAAAACAAAGTAAGAACTAGCTGACTGCTGCAATGCAAGCCACACTGCAGAGATTTCTTATGAAGCTTATAACTACATGAGTCATGACAGCAGTCTAGCGCTCACCACCATTACCGTGGTGTGCTAAACAAAGTGCAATCACATTCGCTGTTGAAATATAAAACTCTTTTTAACATATCCCATTTGTTCCCAGTTCCGAACCAAAACAGACGCAATGGGGTGCTTATATTACACACACCAGACCTGTCGCCAGAGCCGGCCCAAGCCTTCAGGGGGCCCTAAGCGAAATATGATTAGGGGGCCCCTCTCCAATGTTAGCGCTGCTGAAACTCTAGATCTTTGTTAAATATCATTCACACACCCAGTGTTTTCCGCTAGTGCCTCCACTGTGCGGCTGTGCGAAAATATTAGACAGCCGAGATTCAGACCCTCCTAGGGGGGTCCGGGGGTATGCCCCCCCGGGAGATTTTTTTAACCTTTTTAAAGTGAAATGCATTAATCTGGTGCACTTTGAGAAAATTAAGAGGCTAAATCTGAGAAATCTTGTGTGAACAAATAATTTGCAGACACTGGGTCAGATGAATTAGAAGCTATTGAAGAAGGACACATGGATTTTCCATAAAAATATTAATATAAAATAAAATCTTATGGAGGGTCCTCTGGTTTGGGCTTGGAGCTCTTTTTCTTTTACGGGACATATTTCTCTATAATATAGTGAATGCATTTAAATGCATTGTGAGGAACGAAGCAGAAGAACTTTGTTATCCAGCTACTGTATCTTTTTTTCCACAGACAAGGCTGACATAGGCTATAGACTATACACAGTGCATGGGCAACTGAGGGCAGCTCCATTTCCAATTGTTTTTAAATAAACTCAATACACACTGTGCATGGATGTGAACGTGACATGATCAGATAATTTCGGATTTCCTCCGAGATGAACTGATTACATTTTTAGGCTATTAATTATCTAGACCAAAACATTGTATTCCTTTTTTTGTATGATAACTCACATTTGCATAGTATGATGTTAATATCAAACACACAAACTAAAAAAAAAAAAAAAAAAAATTTTTTTTTAGGGGGCCCCCCAGGCAGTCGGGGGCCCTAAGCGGCTGCTTAGTTCGCTTAATGCCTCGGGCCGGCTCTGCCTGTCGCAGTAGGAGAACACATTATGAACAACACTAACAAATATAAAGCAGTAAACAACATTAGAGTAAAAATGCAACAGTGACTAAAAATACATGACATAAACAGTGATGATGGCAAGTAATGGCATGTGGAGTCATTTTAACTCTATAGAGCTTTTTACTGGAGGAAGTTTTGACAGAACCGGAACACAATGAAATATCCTAACAGGGAAAGGCACAGGTGTAACCATTAACCATAGATCCGTATCATTATGCGTCCCATTCCAGTGAAACAGACTGCACAATACCAGGTGTCTACATATGGCACACCTAAATGCAATACAGTTAAATGACAAACTATCAACAAAAAAAATACATTAGGACATAAGGAGAAGCTGTAAATGACCAAGTGAGTGTGCTAAAGGAGGCGGGGCCAGTCAGCCAATTCAAAGAGAAGGGTCTGGCTGCAGCCTGTAGGACATGGACATCCACATCCAACTGCAACGTCACTCTCTTGCCACGCCCTCTTCGCTGTTAGATTCAACGGCGCGCGCCTCCCGCCGTTAGCTCATTCATTCACTTGACAGACTATAGGCTGTAGTGTAAACCCACTACCCAGCATAATGGGGATTCACGACTATACAAAATCGTATAGGCTACCTTGTCTCATTTGAGGTTGTCGGTGTCTCCCAAATGTAGGCTATCATCCAGGCTATGAAATCCACGTGATGGACAAATCTTCTAACTTGTCCCATTTCAGATCGTCGGTGTATCGAAATGTATCATCCATATGAAATCCACGTGACGGACATCTGCCATTTTGTCGGTGTAATCCAAAAATGTATCATCGATAAGAAATCCACATGACATCTCCCATATGATCTACTAAAAATTAAATGTGTACCGACATAGACGGTTATAACGTTGCAATTGGATATAACATTGAATAATAAGTTAAATAATTAAATAAATATTAATGATTCATGAAAAAATATTCACCATATCGATGTTCAAAAAGGTTTTAAAAAGTCTGACGTAGCAGTTTATGACGGTTATGCCGTAGCAGTTGGATGTGGATGTCCTTCACGCTGTAATATAATAATATTATTATTATAATTATATTAATGAAATAAATATTAATGAATCATGAAAAAAAATCCACCTTATCGATGTCTACATAAAACCAACCGACGTAGACGGTTATGACGTAGCAGTTGGATGTGGATGTCCATGTCCTACAGGCTGCAGCCAGACATTATAGAATTCAAACCCCAGTTGGCTGACCTGCCTTAACTAATGCCATACTTAATTCATTTCACCTGTGCTTCTCATGCTGTGACATTTTCAAATTTCACAATCTTTTTTTTTTCTTTTTCTTTTTAAACTATTATATTCTCTTTTTCGATCAACCAGTAGCAAGAAGGTTTTAAAACTGAACCGTCTAGCAGTGGTTTGGTTATAAATGTTTAGAACTAAATGTAATATTAACACTAAGCAGTGGAAGAAGATTGAAAAAAAAGAAGTGTTGCAACACACACAACACATTCATGTAGCCATCAGAGTGTATAACTAGTATACCTGATATCAAGTCATGTGTTCGCTACAACCAACAACACTGGCACAGCCTATTTTTTTTTACTATTATCCTGTAGTTGCTTTAAAAATAGTGTAAATATATAATATATATATATGCCAGATACACCTCTCTCTCTCTCTCTCTCTCTCTCTCTCTCTCTCTCTCTCTCTCTCTCTCTCTCTCTCTCTCTCTCTCTCTCTCTCTCTCTCTGTAGATGTAATTTGGTTGTTTAAGCATCCAATCAATAAACCCTTTGCATGTGTCTCTTGTGGATGCCTCTTGGAGACTGTTTGATTCCTAACTAATTGATTTGTTGTCTGCACCAGGCCTTGTCCAGTCAGCCAGTGTGGGCCTCTTCTTGGTTGTCCTCACTCTGTATTGTTGAACTCCTCTTATCCTCTGGTCTTTTTAATATACTACAGCTGAATTAGGATCACTAATGGACATTGTGTTCATTCACTTTGTAGATAAGATTTTTTTTATATTTTAGAGTGTAATTGGAGAGTATCTAGAGAAGGGTGATAAAAGAGATGAGAGGACTGGGGGCGGTGTGTGTGTGTGTGTGTGTGTGTGTGTGTGTGTGTGTGTGTGTGTGTGTGTGTGTGTGTGTGTGTGTGTCTGTGTGCTGTGTGTGTGTGTGTGTGTGTGTGTGTGTGTGTGTCTGTGTGCTCTTTGTGTGTGTGTGTGTGTGTGTGTGTGTGTGTGTCTGTGTGATCTTGTGTGGGTGTGTGTCTGTGTGTGTGTGTGTGTGTGTGTGTGTGTGTGTGTGTGTGTGTGTGTGTGTGTGTGTGTGTGTGTGTGTGTGTGTGTGTGTCTGCGTGCTCTTTGTGTGTGTGTGTGTGTGTGTGTGTGTGTGTCTGTGGGCTCCCGTGTGTGCAAGTAGATGTGTTAGTGAGTGAGTGTGAGTGTATGAGTGTGTGTGATTGGATCTCACCACATCACAGCAACATGCATCAGATGCAACATTAAATCGTTCACGTGCCGACCCATGTTAGCCTTTATCCAAATGGCCCTGACACGCAACCACAGTCCCACAGCCTGTCACACTCTCTCCCCACACAGATTCTAACCAGCTCTGTCCCTCTCTGTAAGACGCCTCTCCCCCTAACACCCAACAGATGCTAATTAACTCACAGAAAACTAGGATTACAGCAGCAGGAAATTGACCCTACACTCCATTAATAGCCAGTGCATAAAAGATGGAACCTGATACTTTTTCCCCCACTGTCAGCTGAAATCGCTTCCATTGTCACGAGACATAAGGTCGAGACCCTGCAGGCAAGAACTCACTTTTTTTTCAAGCACTGGTCAATTTTGAGAATTATTTTGCTATTCCGCTTCCATACATGTCTTCTTTTATAGTAGTTTAAATAAAAAGGTCCAAATTGAACATCTAGGTGTTTAGTTTTTGAAATTTGGAATATTTAATTCAAACATTTCAGAAACAATTGTAATACAGAAGTATAATTTTTATGTGAGGATTGTTTTATGGTCAGTTAATCAACAAGTCAAAGTGTCATGATGATATCTATTAGTTAAAAATGTGACTCTATTCGCCTGCAGCGTCTGGCCTTCCAGAGGTATTTCTGCATATTGCACGGGAATGCAATGCCTCTAATGCTGCCACTGTTCAGATATCCTCTGGGACCTTTAGAATCACTTACATTCACTTTTGATGTGAATTCCCATAAATGTCCCTTTGCCTTGCCAAGCACATATAGTCAAGACTAATTTACTGTCCTATATACATGTTTATTCATTTGTAACTCTCACTGGGGCTTTGGCAGATATATCTTTTTACTGAGCTCTTATTAACACAGCAAGGGCTCACTGTCCTCTGGGTCAATTTAATAAAACTCTTTCCGAGCAGCAGCAGAAATAGATGACTGGCTTTTTGAGATGTGTGGTGATGGACTGGTGACCTTAAATGAAAGTGGGGCCGTCACTGACTGACTGCAGTGAGTAAACAAAGGCCATGAGCTCTTATTGAGCTTGTGTTTACATGAACTTTTGTTATCTGATTATTCATTACATCATCACTTGAACCTACATACAGACAACAGATGCCGGTTTGCCATTCGGGTTTAAGAGTAACTATGACATAAATTCCTCATTTGTAAGTCATATGTGCAGTATAGTAATTTATTAAACTATCAACTCTTTCTGTAAGTGGGTTTTTAAGGAGTCGGCATTTGCATTAAAACACAGAGGCCCAGACACAGTACAAAGCAAACTTGGACAGTAATGTCGCCTTTTTGAAATCAAGTTTTGAATTATGATTCACAGGTGAAACAATGCTAGAGACAAAAAAAAATGTGACAGTCTCTTATGCCCAGTAAATATCTGCTTGAATGAGTGCGATAGTGATGTGAGTTCCAGACGGTCCCAGAATCAGCACCATGGACAGCGGTCAAGAACTGTACATGGACTGTTCACGTCAGAAAAGTGATACAATTAGCTACACTCAAATGTTCCTGTATGCACTAAAATTGCTTGATTATTAAATGTGTTGTTGAAGGACAGCCTTGTCCCACAAGGTTTGTAAAAAGAAAGAAATACAACAAACTGTGGTGTCCAGTTAGCTCCAGAAACATCTACAAAAACTAAACAGCTTACGTTTAATGAAAGTGAGTTGATCTGACTCTGTAGAACAGTGGCCATAAGTGTAAAATACAGGGTGATGATGGATGCTAAACAGTTTCAATAGGGAATTAGGGAAGAATAATCAAGTCAGCAAACACCCTCAGCCATGTAAGTTACACAGTGATAGATACTGTTGCTTGTTTGTTAGCAATATTTGCTAAAAGATAATAGCTAACATTAGTTACTATATACTATACAAATTAGACTGCAGCAGCACTGTATTGGACTCAGAAGCCAGGAGAACTTTTTTAATTTGCAATGCAGCAGTGACTAAAAATACATGAAATAAACAGTGATAATGGAAGGTAATGGCATGTGGAGTCAGTAACTCTATAGAGCTTTTTTCATGGCGGACATTTTGACAGAACCGGAACACAATGAAATATCCTAACAGGGAAAGGCACAGGTGTAACTGTGAACATTTACCATAGATCCATTTCATTATGCGTCCCATTCCAGTGAAACAGACTGCACAATACCAGGGCACACTTGAATGCAATACAGTTTTTAAATGGTGTTATTTCAGACAACAATTACCACCACTTTTCTTGGTTAGGTTCATTCTGCGTCCTTCAGCACATGTCTCATTTCATTTGTCAGTTTTACACAAAACAATGAAGAACATTAATGTATTTATTTTCTAACTGCAAACACAGTGTGCAAAGGGGGCTGGTCTTTAGAGTATACTTCATAGTATTAGTAATGGGATGCGGAACACGGCATTTACTTTGCCCTTAGCAGCTTGCCCCCTTCTTGACCTTTCCGCATTCTAAATTAAATGAGTGGGTGGTAATGGATCAGCCTGTCCATGCGTCTGTGTGTTCATCCATCACATGCTTTGTCTCAGGTGGGGCTGCCGAGATTTTTTTAAATAAAACTCAAGAGACAATTTTTACATGAGCATTTCCACAGCAAGTTTTAGTGATTGGCGTGTTAACGGTGGGGTCATTAGAAGGCAAAATGTCCTCTCCTACCCGGCAGGTTGACTGATGTGAAATGTACTACACACAATTACAAACTTTACACACGCTACACTGATGTAATGGTGTGTGTGTATTGGACCACGTTTGATGGCGACTAGACTGTAGTTAAGATTTATGAAAGTCAGCTGTGCAGTAATAATTTACCAGAGTCTTTTTGCGGTTTCCTGTGATGAATAGAAACTAAAAAATCCAAGACTTACTCATGATGTAGCCTTTAGGGCATTTTTTAAATTTACAACAGTCTGCAGATGAGAGTTTAATGGGGAAAACTGGACAGATATCTTTATCTCCATCCTCATTCCACCTAACAGTATGGTTTGTGATTTGTGAATACCCTGAGAATGTACAGTATTGGCCGTATTGGCCCAGATGGATGCTGTGTGTCAGCGGAACATGTTAAATGTGGAGTCAGTGATTCTGGAGAACGCTTCTTGTCAAAATGACATTTTCGTCAAATAGTGAAATAAGTGAAAATCTCAATGTGTTAATAGTACACAGCCTAGGCTATGTAACCTGGTACGCAAAGGCTATGTTAACAAAGGGGCCCAACCCTAGCTAGCAACATACCCGTTTACAGAGCCTAGCCTGTGTTTTAACTCCTGAAATTCTCTTAGCGCACACACACAGTGCAGCCAGGTGGTGGATTGTGAGGAGATATTCACTGATTTTGACAGCAAGTGCTCTCCAGAATCGCTGTTTGTTTGAATTTACTGGCTTGCTAATTGTAGTGAATTTCTTCAACAAAGTAACTTATAAGTCTTTTAAGGACATATTTCAAGCTTTTCTGTCCTCTTTTTTATGCTGCTGGGTCAATATTGTGAAGGTTGGGTCTGCACACTGTACACAGTAGGATTATGTGCTTTTCCTTGATTGTGTCCCTGCTCTCTCTCTCTCTCTCTCTCTCTTCAGCTCTCTCTCTCTCTCTCTCTCCAGCTCTCTCTCTCTCTCTGCTGTTCCCTGTCCCTGTCTGTGACTGGCCCGTTGTTGCCATGCCACCACATCACACTCACTGTAATGCTATGAGGCTTGATGTCCACCATGATAACAGGCTGCAGGGAGGCTTCTCTCACACTTGGTAAAATGGTTATTGACACCAGACGAGGAAATGTGACGTAAGAAGATATGTAAAAAAAAAAATTCAGACATAACATTTAGTGGATTTGTTGTACAGTATATTTGATTTACCTCAGGTGCAGATAGACCTAGGCTTTAATTAGAAATAAAAAAAGCTTCTATTTATCATATTTCATTGTTTTCATTTTCTGCTGATGCTGTTTGCAATGCACACTCATCATCTCTATGTGTTAAACTGTGGTCTTGATCCATTCAGAGAACCATTTCTGCACATTTGCTACTAATATTCAGCAATGCTTGTAAATGTCCTTATTTTCCTGTTTTACTACTGTCAGTGATATGCATAACTTCCTACCCAGATCACAGTGAAAACCTTCCAGCAATTGTAAATATACAGCGGGGATAGAAATGTAACTGCAATTAAAAGAAATGTGGAGTGGAAAATCACTTCGAACTACATTTCTTTTTTTGGAAAATCATGGTATGCACCTAATACATCATAAGCCTAACAAAAAATGCTCTCTCAATTTCTTATAAATAGAGCCTACATTTGACTTCCAGGTCAACCATGGCAAAACCAAGGAATTATATATTTGTGATGAGAGTTTTATTTTCTTGTCCCAAAATGCTGCATATTCATTTGAAGTACTTCGATGATGACTACAGTGTGCTGTTTTCCCTCATACCAAACATTTGTCCTGTAATTCAGTAGGGAGGTCAACATGTAATATCTTCTTAGAACTGTATCATTACGAGCCAGTCGTAACACTGTACGACTGAATACCACCCACAGATGTAACATTAAATAATCATTTTGGATTTTGATTGTTGTTGAAGATGCTCCCAGATGGGTTTTCAGTATGTCTGGCTAACATTGTGGTCTGATTATGTTCTACAATTGTTTTGTGAACCAACTTCCCATTTCAAACAAATACTAGCCAGAAACACAAGCACGCAACAGCTTGCTCAATAGACACACAGTTTGTTCGAGAAGTATACAGTCATTTGCAGCTTGCCTACTGGCTGCGTTTTCAGATGTTTGATTTTTTTTTTCTGTAGAACCCATCAGGCCCTATGATAGCAGGTTGCGCTGCGTGGAGGACAGAGTGATGGAAGTCTGGCCGCTACAAATTGATCCATGATTGAAGCTTAATTAAAAGCAACCAGAAAGCCTTGTAAAAAACCTGCCACTGTTTCTGGCGCCATGCTAAGATAGTTAGCTTGATCTTGATGGATATTTAGCAAAAGAAGCCAAAGTATTAAATCAACAGAAGAGACACACAGGGATGATTCATGCTTCACTAAATGTCTTCTCTTTCTCTCTAATGCAATGAAAACACTCCTGCTGATTTCCCCTTCTAGCATTTGGGAATCTGTCACTAAAACGCCATCTCTTTTGTCTCTTGTAAAAAACATCTGAATACATTTTAAATGAGCGGCCCGTGGCTTTAAATAAAAATGTCTTGTTATCGTTTACATCTGCAGAGGGAGAATTTCATCAGAATAGCAGTGTGCCTGGTTTAAGGACTGATTCTTGAGTCTTTTCTGGCAGCTCTGTGCTGTGTAGTGCTGGGTATAGGGCAGGGCTTGGCACTGTGCACTGGGGGGACAGATGGTCTTACATGTGATCTAGTTGGAGGTCCATAGGATGGAGCCCCAGCAGGGACACTGGCAGCTGACTAGCCTGGCCCAAAGTGCACCGTCCCTGGGTGGGACTCAAACAGAGACGGGGGACAGGCCACCCAGGTGTCAGACAGACAGACAGAATGACAGACAGATG
>CM049404.1:5460000-5510000 GCA_026929865.2 Hyperoplus lanceolatus | reverse complement strand
CTACCCATGTAGATGGCCGTCAGTGCAGTCATTTAAAAAAAGTTTGGGGAAGATGTCCCTGTAGCAGAAGTCAGCCTTGTACTGTTGCAGACAGGGCCAGCACAATTCTTTCACCACATACAGTATATAAATGACTAACCTTTTCCGGCAGGCATGCAGAATTCGGCGTAACACCGGCAGCTTATAACATTATTATGTAAAAAAAAAAAAGCATCAGCCCTGGGCAACAGGCTAATGCACACTTGAGTGAAACAGCAGGTAGAGCTCCTGGCTTTCAAAGGCTGAGTCAAAGCTGAATCTCAACAAGGAAGGAGACTAGTGCTAGAACTGCTCTCCTCTGGGTTGGAAAACAGCAGGTGTTTAAAGGTTTAATTACCATCCACAATTGAAGCTGTCATTGCGGGAGGTCCTATTAGAACACATCAAAGAAAAAGCCAACGTCAGCCTCTCTCTTGGACATACAAGAGGCATAATCATTTTGTAGAAAAGTGTTTTTGAAGACATTATGTATTATGGTTATTACGATCACTAGTTTCTATAATCCTCCTTATATATTGCTATGTTGCTTGGTCTGCAGCCAATAATAAGAGGGATAAAATAAGAAGCGCTAGATAAGGTCTGCACTGCCAGTACAAAATGCATATTAAACTGTCCAGATTTTTATCAGCGACAATATTTATACAAAAAAAAAACCCAGAAACGTTGCCGTTCAGCATAATAGCGTAATCAGCCAGAAACACTCACATCTCACTAGGAATACCAAGTAGGCTCAAATACAGTGTCTCGTCCCAACCCTAAAATAAATCAATTGAAATGATTCTGTACAGTGACCCACTCACTTCAAATGCCTAACTAGTTTAGAAATCTTGGCAGAGTAAGTGAAATATAGGCAATATGGTCAGATGTAATATAACTTTGGCATCTTCTGGGTTGTGTAACTATTCAGTCTCTAGCCTTTATGTCATTTGTGTTCATAATGTTTGTCTTTTATGTCATTTTTGCTATATTTCCATATTCCACGGGTTAGGAAAGGCTAGCAGCTGTATCTTTTAAACAATACACTGTTAAAAAAAAACATCTGAAAGAAGACAAAACTCTGTGACCATATGTGCATGATGCTTGAACATTTTAAACCAATAGTGAGCACAACACTTTTTATGTCTCTTTCCATTCAGTCAACCAAACATTTAAACAAACCCTTGTGGGGAAATGATCAAACCCTTGTTTCTCTAACCTTAACGTGTGCTGTGAAAAAACCTCTGACTAATGCTGACAAAATCCCATTATGAATAATGACGTGTTGATTAAACAACTTGCCCCAGACCAAAATGTTAGGTGTCAGTGTGGCGCAGGAGGGAAGATAATAACAGCCGATAGTCTGTGACCTCTCCCTGACTTTAGCCAGATATGTAAATGAACACAAAACATGATGAATTTTTAAAAAGCTTCCAATATGGCGGCGTCATCTGGTCCTCTTTTCTCCTCCTCATCACTGCAACATTGCGTCCAATGCCTCAGAGCTGCCAGTGCTGCAGTGCTGCCTGAAGATAGGCTCTGTGATTAGTGCTGCTTTGATCCTGAAGTGAACACACACACAAAGCCGTCATATCTCATTAGTCTTTTTTTCTGTACCATTAAAATAGAACTATCATTGTGAATGTGAACCAGTGTCTCATGTGAGAAATGGCCTAAGGCGCCTATACAGACAGGCTAATAGCCCTCTAAGTGCTATATACTCCTTACCTGGGGCCTCATTTATAAACGTGGCGTACGCCCAGAAGAGGGCGCACGCCAATTTCTACGCAAACATTGGGATTTATAAAAAGCAAACTTGGCGGGAAGATGTGCGGTCCTCCACGAAAACTCTGACCCATGCGTACGCACAGAAAGTGGAGAAAGGAGAAACGGCGACTCCGTCGGCACATGTTTGAAGTGCGAGAAAGAATGTGTTTGTGTAAAATGAATCCAGATATAGGCCTATTATAAGCCATGTAGGTCTATCATATAGTAAATAAAAAAATGCCTCCACGGATTTTTCCATGGAGTGATTCCAACAAAAAACAAAACTAATTAGGATCTTAAATAGCCTACAAACAAAAAAAAAACGTTTGAATAAGCTCTGCATGTTATTGGATTCATTCTGATATATTGAGATGGAATACAACCTATTACTTTTACACTGACGCTGTTCTCGATGCCTCAGTCAGGCAGACAGGAGTGCACAGTTACACACACTAATCATAAGCCTATTGTACATCACATACTGTGCTAATTTTCTGCGGTTTTTAGTCCGTTTTATCTATGTGTTTTTCTTTGTGTTTAAGCACGTCGTAACTGTGTTTTGAAAGGGACTGTGAAGTTTATTATTATTAACCCTCCGCTGCCCGTCACTGCACCGGGATGAATTCTCCGAATCTGTATCTCATGGGGGGTCTCAGTGCCCCCCGCTCGTGGCACAAACACTGCTGTGTGAGGATATGCACTTTTTTGCGTCCACTTTTATGTCGGATCGCTTCTTTTTATTTCGGCCACAGCGTTCACAGAGATCGCCACAGGCTGCACTCTGACGCCTTTACGCTCACACTGCCACCAAACTACATTTTCCCTGGTCGCCACTTCTCCAACGGGTACTTCGGCGTGACCGCAGTGATCCACACCGTGTGGAGTCTATTTTTCCATTTCCCTTTCAGTCGGCGATTGCCACTACCGCCTTCATGCACTCAGTAAATGATATTAATTTGGGCGTGTCAATGACTATGTATGGGTAAATATGGGCGTTACGGGAAGCCCGCAAAGGCTGCGCCACATTTAGAGTTGATTGTGATTTATAAAAGGAAACAGGCGTAGGACGTGAGTGTGCACTGTTTTATAAATCAGAATATTTTTGTTCGCACGTACATCCTACATTTCTTCCGTACACTAGCTTCCACCTGAATCCCACGCAAAGCTTTATAAATGAGGCCCCAGGTCAGTGGCTGAGTAGCCATGGATACAGGCCATGTCTCAATGTCGCTGATTGACTCACATGTTCTACTAAGCAGGCTCGTTATCTCAGCTGGTGATATCTTCAGCCAATCACTGTATCTCTAGAGGTGTGCAGGTCTTGACGGCTGGTCAGCGTTTGAGCTAACCCAGGCTCCTAGCAGTATGTAAATCAATGAAATAATTGCTGCATAATAGCAACGTCGCTGGTTCAATCCTAGTAGCCAGTGACCTTTCGTCGCATGTCTTACCCCCATCTTTTCCCCCATGTTTCCTCTCTTCCTCTAAACTAACCATACAGCTAAGCATATGGCTTTGAAGTTTGTCCATTCTGTGCTACAGTAGAAACATGGCGGTGCAACATGGCAACCTCCGTGGAGTGTCTCCCGCTCCTACCTAGATACTGTATAAAAGGTTCATTCTGAGGTAGTAACAGAAAGAACCAACTTTTATTTTCAAGCAATTGTACACTAATTCAAACATAGTTATGAATGTCGTATTCCAATTTCTGTTCTGAGAGTGCCAAATCATTCCACACAGTTTACCTTTAAGTGGATACATCTGATCAAACACACAGCTCTCTGCCTCAGGTGTGAAGATGTCAAAAATATCTAGAGAGAGGGAGTTGAAAGGAGGAAGCAGGGTGATGTAACATACAGAGACAGAGTGAGGGAAACAGCATAATACAGCATGTTGATGTCAGCCAGGGACGGACAGAACAGGAGAGACAGCTGTCCCCATCATCAGGTACATTGGGCCAAAGGTCTACCTGTGACTGGATCTGTCGGGTTTCACTCTCTCTTTTATCTATTAATCTCTCTCTCTCTCCTTCTCTCTCTCTCTCTCTCTCTCTCTCTCTCTCTCTCTCTCTCTCTCTCTCTCTCTCTCTCTCTCTCTCTCTCTCTCTCTCTCACTCCTCCGTCCAGCAGCCCTGGGCAGCTGTGTCACATTTCATGCACGCACTCCCATTATGTTGTAATCCATCCTGACAGCACACTTCGGTCAGTGTTTTGCTTCATTTTTCTACATAAATTTACAAAATAATGCACATGATGCTTTCCACGGAATATTCTCTATATGAATGGTTTTATATGATCTTTTTTTGTCAAAATCTGTGAATATATCCTCACAATCCACTACCTTTCTGTAACGTGTGTGTGTGCTGGAAAAAAAATTCTGGTGTGAATAAATAGCCTCGGCTCTGTGAACGAGGATTGTAATCACAGGGTATTTTAGCAAAGGGGGCCCCCGTAGCTAGCGAAATGCCCGTTTACAGAGCCTAGGCTGTGTATTAACATTGCATTATATTCCAGCATGCTCACAGCTCATGCTTTAGCCGATCGTGAGGAGATATTCATGGATTTTGACAACAAGCGTTTTCTCCAGGATTGCTGACTGCACCTTTAATCCCAAGTGATGCATTGGCCTCAGAAGAGAGGTAGAGAGGTTATCCAGAGGAATTAGCTGTAAGACACAAAACGGGAGGAAAGCACATTCTGCAAGATAAATGAAAATGAGAAATCCATAAAGAGGATTGATCAGGAGAGAGAGGGGGGGGGGTGGATAAAATGGCCAGGCTGCCACTCTGCCATGGGCCTAGCTCTGTCTGTCCACATCTGGGAGAAAATGGTGTAGAGAAGGGGTTTTAACTGTGAGTGACTGTCTTTAGTGATACATAATCACACCGGAGCGCACAGTGGGACAATGTGAGTTTTTCTGAATGGCAGATAATGGCAGCGCTCATTATTCATGCTGCGGTGCGTGGGCTTGAAGTGGGTGAAGTTAGCCACTATCCCGCTGCTATTATCATTTAAACATAGGGGTTCAGTATTAAATTCGCTTTGGTGTCTCTCAGTATACGTTCAAAGCGCTCAGTCAGTCAAACAATGTATTAAGTTGCTAAAAAACTCACTTCAAAAACCCTAACAGGCTGTAATGATTAAAGAAAGTCTATCGTTTTAAATTAGGTGCATTCTGTGTTACAGTTTTTCTCAGTCGCTTTGGTGCTTTTCTCACATCACTATTAACATTTGCACAGCAGTTAGTGCATTTCTCAAAACATGTTTGTCATGGCTTTGTCATGTTTTTCATTATGACAGTGTTTTCCAATGCAAAATAAAGGTCAGAACTCGGTGACACTACCTGAAAATGCTCAAGACAGCACTATACACTACTTGTACAGCCATTTGAAAACTACAGTAAAGTTACACATTGCTGTAGTTAGGGGAGTAAGTGAGTAAAAGACACTGAATACGTATGTTTCACATTTTTACTGTATATGCTCTTTGCAATTCTACAGCATTGTGCAAAAGAAAAATACACTTCAGTCACTTATTTAGAACAAATATAAAAAAACACCCTTTTGGTAGAGCTGTGCACAAATGTGAACAATATAACAGGACATATTGTAACTGAACATATATAGGTAAATCATTCTGGCACATCCAGACGTTCCTGTCTGTCTGGCCACATATTTTCATCTACATCACAACGGATATTATCCCTTGCAATACAGTGAGTAAAGTATCTATGATAAAGAAAAGGTATAAAATTTGCTTGACAGAATTTGATTACTAGTTCAACAATTTTGTATGTAATGACTTAAGCAATGAAATGAAGACTATTAGTTTTATTGGGAACGACTATTCAGCATCCATAAGTATAGTTCATTTTGACTGACATGACATAAGCAAATGACAATGTTATAAAACAGCAGGTAATTGTATGAAAGCAACTGTTCAAAATGTTCAAAAGCATTTGCAATTTGTTCAGGGGAAGGAGAAATTGCTACTATAATGTGCTCAAATGACTAAATGTTGCGGAGGTTGAACTAATAGTTATGAGAATTTTCATTCTGATCTGAGAAAAGCACCAAAGCAACTGAGAAAAACTGTAAATGTTTAATTAATATGAACACAATAAGGACTTTTGCAGCGGGAAATGTAAAAATCAAAGCCACTCATTTAAAACAAACGCACACACACACACACACACACACACACACACACACACACACACACACACCCTGCACCTACAACTCTTTCTAAACAAACCCCTACCCTCTCCTGTGGATGCAGCTCACGGTGGCACTGCCAGGTCATACACTCCTGCCTAACCTTCTAATGGAGTTTGCATATGAAGACCACTCCACTGCCAGCTCTACAGTAATATGAATAACTCTCATGAGGCACACACACACACACACACACACACACACACACACACACACACACACACACACACACACACACACACACACACAAACACACACTCACACACTCCAAACAAGCCGGCAATTTGTCTTCACTAGTGAGCCGCCGAAAGGTCTACATATGATATTCTCCGAGGTGGAAAGCTATTCTGCAGAGTCGGGGCAACTGGCCGGTTTCATACACTTGACAGGGTGGATGTGAATGGAGCTCAGCCGTGTTTTTGGTGTGTGTGTGTGTGTGTGTGTGTGTGTGTGTGTGTGTGTGTGTGTGTGTGTGTGTGTGTGTGTGTGTGTGTGTGTGTGTGTGTGTGTGTGTGCGTGCGTGCGTGCGTGCGTGCGTGTGTGTGTGTGTGTGTGTGTGGGTGTGTGTGTGTGTGTGTGTCAATGTACGGGAGAGTTGCCAATGGCTGTCAGGTGGAAAATTGACAAGACTTTTTTCCTCCTTTTCATGCAAAGCAAGAGGGGTTATGAGATTGCATCACTTGTTACCCTGCTCTGGTGAGCGCTATGTTGAGAGAGCACTACTGAACTCCATTACCAGCCCCTTTTGCTAATCAAGTGCTGGCCCTCAAATTGAAACTACGCTTAGAAATGCGTCTGATGAAATGTAAGCACTTGAAAAATGTTGATCATATTCTGAGTGCAACCCCATGTGAACTCCATCCCACAGACAATAGTCATAGTTATAGTCATAGTCATGGGTGGGGGAACGCTTTATTTTCCTACACCCACACAACAAATGCCACTGCTCATCTAGTGTGTAGCCTGGAGAGAAACACAACACACACACACACAAACACACACACACACACACACACACACAAACAGCGTGAGCAGAAAGCAGTAGGTCGGAGAGGTTTGCATCATCTTTTCTTTTTTAGAGATGTTCTTTTTTTCCCTTCTTGCTGCTCTGGTGGCCATCCTCCAGCTGTGTGCTCTTTTTTTTCCAGCATCTGCCCCTATAGTGGTGTGTGTGTGTGTGTGTGTGTGTGTGTGTGTGTGTGTGTGTGTGTGTGTGTGTGTGTGTGTGTGTGTGTGTGTGTGTGTGTGTGTGTGTGTGCATTTGCGTGTGCGTGTTTTTTTGTGTGTGTGTGTGTGTGTGTGTGTGTGTGTGTGTGTGTGTGTGTGTGTGTGTGTGTGTGTGTGTGTGTCTGTGTCTGTGTGTGTGTGTGTAGTCCTGCACAGAGATTGCTGCATGAAGACATCTTGGCCACTTAGCTCTGCTGGCTTTTTGAAAGCATGGCATGCAGTGCAACACAACATCTTGATTTGTACAGGGGACAAAAACAAAACAAAAGTAAAAGGTGTACCTTCATGAGAAAAAACTAAATGAAAAAAAGCAGGTGTTTGAATAGAAAATGTTTCAAATGTCATGGAGGTGGGAGGATTTTTGAATTCCAGGGCTGTTTCAAATGAGTTTTTTTCCAAGAAACAAATAAAAAGCCATTATCGTCTGCACATTAATTGACCATTTAACACACAATGCACCGACATTGAAAGGGTAGACTTTTTTTGGGAGATCGTTAGAACCTTTTACGATTCTGACGTAAGTTTTGAGAACATTGTTTGACTGCCAGAGTGCTTTGAATCATACAGAGACACCAAAATGTTCCCTGTCCAGATATGAAAGATGTGAGGGGAAGATTACATGGACAGGTGATGACGTTTGTTATGTCACACTTTATGTCGGCAGCTCATTTATAAAAGGCTCCAGTGTCTAGGCGGCCTAGTCATGTGTCGCCATGGTCACTGCTGTGCTGGCAACCCATCTGACTGGCAGGGACACAGACTCCTAATGAGCTTGCTTTTTTTTTCCAAAGGCAACCCAACACACTCCTGGGGCTCTGTCTGTCTGCAACACAACTGTACTGTGTGTGGCAGCGTCTAAGCATGAATGTTTGATCAGTCTGTGAGGTGTGTGTGTGTGGGGGGAGAGGGGTGGTGGGGAGGGGTGGTTTTCACCTGGGTTGTGACAGATTTTAATTTTTTGGTTGGTTTGGTAACTTTAGTTGAGAAAGGAATGCCGTGTTTGAGTGAAGAAAAATGAGCAGAAAGCAGTCTAGTCACATCTCTGGTTTACACTGTTGCAAATGTGCTAGCGTATGTCATAGTATCTCTTCTGGTTTTTTTTACATTTTTAGTGCTTGTACATGCCAGTACCGCATTTCAAGGGTCTATATATGTTCTGAACATATGGCAGAATTGACAATAAAAGTCACTTTCTTTGACCTGTAGCTAATTTTATGGTGACATCATTTTCCCCATTATAATTCAACTTTTTAGTTTTACACTTTCTTTGTTGTTTTTTAATCAGAGGTACAATTTACAACAGTCAGGTGGAATCTATAAAGGCTGTAAGCATCAATACTGAGCAATTAATGTGTAATCTGCGGCTGAAAATTGTCCTATTTATTCCTGTTTGAGTAATGTGGCCAACCTGTGGCCACTGTTGACTGTCCGTTGACAAGAAAACATTTTTAAAAGACAATAAAAGTGGGTTCTAAAGCCTACATTCTTATGGTGGACTATCATCATCACCCATCATTTATCTGCGACTGGGATTTCATTTTTATAAACCGACTTTTAGATCTTTATTTCAAACAGCTCATCCCACTTGAGAATAGAAAATCTGTTTTTCAAGAGGTCCCTTTAGTGCTCTTTTAGCCTAATTTGCATTGGGCATTAGTGTGTACAGCACGTGTGACTCATTGGTTCTTTGTGTTATTTTACAACTCTTGAATATGTCACACGGCTAGCTGCCTTCTCAACCACTTGTAAACCAATATGTATTCTCAGTGGGATGCCATCTTTAGACAGAGGTGGTCTATGACAGTGAAATCCCTTTTTTTCATTAGGTGCTGTGCTATGACCAGCAGCATTCATTTAGCCTATATACAATGTATAATGAGTGGAGTAAAGTAGGTTGTTTCTTAAATAGCTACTTTTTTACACTCAAGGCTCTGAAGGATACATGCAGTTAAAATGGGGCCCTGTGTAAACGCATGTGTTATAAATGGCCTGGCTTCTAATACAGCGGGAACATATTAGAGAGTAAATCAGGACTGGGAGGGTCATTAGAGAAATGTTTGCGTCTTCAAAATGCATTTAGAGAAAAACCAGGCCAACGCATATTCAAACATTAAATATGCATGCTGTGCCCAAAAATTATGCTGCTGGCTGGCTCTCAGTTCTATTGGCAAGGTGAAATTATTCCATTCCGTGCACCAGCGAGTACATTTCAACAATCACGGCCAAACAATTATATAATCTATTTCAGCTAGTGTTTGTGTTGACAGAAGGAGAGTTTTATTCATGCGCCCGGGGAGGTTCAAATCTGCAATTAACTGACACTATTATTTTAAATCTAAGGTCTTGAATGCACTACCTTACCCTTTTCTTTGATACATATACATCTGACAAACGGGCTAAAGTCCAGCTTGTGTTGTACTGGCTCAGCCTCTTGGCCATCAAAATCATTCCTGTCTGTGAACTGACAGTACTTCTGTCATATTGTGTCTTACAGATTCTCCTCAGGGTTAACCTACTGTAGCCAGGCTGACAGCACATGTGCCCGGGCCCAAACATGCTCCGATTACATAGGGGTTATGCTAGATAAGCAAATATGCTCTTTATTTCACTTTCATTTACAGCCTTTCTATTCATCAAGCAGAAAAAGAAAAATGTACTGTCTTGGTTTGAACTCATCTGTTTGTCGGATGCCGTGGCATGATTGTCCGTCTTGAGGGGAAGATAGCGTGTGTGGACTGATGCGGAAAATATATTGAAATATGTAAGATGGATGGAGGAAATGGCTAAATCAAGCCCACCTTTCCATTCCGTTCCCTGGTTGCATTAGCGTTATCAAAGGCTGTGTTGTGTTATGGTACACGCATACTGCCTGGAGCTTCAGGATTACATTAACGGTATCTAATGTTTCCTTTGGTGTTCATTCACAGAGTGTGTGAAAGAAACTGCTTGTTTTTTGTTGTTTTTATTTCCTCTCTGTTGTACCACCATCTCTTAAGGAGGGACATTGCAGGTGAATAGTGTAACATTTTTAGCTGATGGATATCATCATGAAACTTCGGCAGTTGGTTACTAACATGAAAACAATTAACTTTGTGTATTAAATGTTATATATTTGTAAACATGTACCAATATCAAACTAATTATGCATTCATTTGCATCTCTTTCAAAATGAAACATATAGAAGTTGGATACAGCCAGAGTTAGAAATCTTAATTCCATTTTTACAACATATTAGTGTCAAAAGTTTCTACAGAATGGAACAGTCTTTTTTTTCATTTTCAAAATCAAAAAATACTAAGTATGCACGGGTCTTAAATATGCATTTATAGACATGTTTTTTCCAGGACAACATTTTTCATAAATCAAACAAATAACAACATATGCACAAATCCTTCTGTAATATCCTTTAGAATAGTGATAAGAATGAAAGTCTAGTAATAAGTGCTCTAAAAGTTGAGATTTTTGGTTCAGAATACTGAAGGAAAAAAAAACTAATGTTGAGATAATAGCCATTTACAAAGAGTGTTCTATAGTAGATAGATACAGACACAAACAGACAAGGTTTTGTAGGCCTTCATTTCCAGGCGTATGTGGCCCTCCTCTCCTTTCTGTGTGAGACTCTCAGTGAATGTAGTACTGGCACTTTAAGCCGACCTTACCCTGAAGACCTGTCATTGTCAGGCTCTGAGCTGACATTTGTGTTTTATAGTGCACACTGCCTGTCTGCAGAGCTATAGGCCACATTTAAACACAGTGTTTAATGCAGGGAGTCTGCATATGGACTGGAGAAATAGGTTCTACTGCAAAGCTCTGATAAGCTCTGTTGTGCCCTTTGGATCTTTAACACATGTGTTTTTCTAATAAATCCTTTCACATGTTCTAGTATGACACTGTTGTGTTTAAAGAGCTAAAACGCTGCAGGTTTCATTTTTCATGGCAGATATCTTCTAGTAATCTAAAAGACTGTTATCATGGTACTCACGCTTTTATTTGAGTAAAGGATCTGAATTTTGGACAATACATGTATACTGTATACATTAGTATAAATAAGTGTTTTCTGTCCTTGCCTCCCCCATAAAATAAAGCAGCAGATGCTTTGTAACTGATGTTGGTGTAGTTCCTCTCAGATAGCTGTGGGTCTTTTGGACATCAGGCCTGTATACTGTGGAGGCACTCAGGGTCTTCAGAATAGAGACTGTAGCTTGTTAGCCTCATAACAACAGTAGTTCTAGTGGCTGTTAATGACTGGAACCCTCTTTATGAGTCTCCAGCTGTTGAAAGCAACTAAAAAGTCCTGTCCCGGAGTCCACTTGTTAGGGAGAGAGACCCTGGGGAAAGATTTTCAGTTACTGCAGTGATGGCACTGCGCCTGGCTCCATAAAGGCCGCCGGGTGGGCTGTTGCTGGTGGTGGTTGTGAGAATTTTGCAGCTTGAAGTGCTACCAAATGTGCAGTGTAGGCATGGGCCGGTATCCTGATGCTTTGATAACCTCTCAATTGTCGAATTTTGAAATCTCTGGGTAAAAAATAACAATATCCCCCCCCCCCCCCACCCCCCGTTCGTAGATAAACTTCTTATTTTTTTTTAACATTAAGAATATTCGGTAACACTTTACAATAAGGGGTACATTAATAAACTGTGAGTAAATTCTTAGTTAATGCTATTAAGGGTTAGTTAATGTGTACATAATGCCTATTAAGCATTAACTAACTGTTCATTTACTCGGTTAAGCATTAACTATGCTTGGTTAACTAATGTTATGTTATGTAGCATCAACTAAGCAACAATTAAAAATAGCTTTAGTTAATGCTTTGTTAATGTTTATTAAGCTTTAAAGGATGAACTAACAGTTCATTAATGTACCCTTATTGTAAAGTGTTACTGAATATTCTGAACATTAATTAATAATTAGGCTTGCCTTAGTGGGGGTCATTGTTGTGTGTGTGATTTTTATGTATGTGTATATTTTGTGTATGTTTTGTGTACAGGGACCACAATGGAAATAAGCCTTCGGGCTTTTTTGTGTCTATCCCTCCCTGGCTATTTTATGTATTTTAATGTGTGACAGAGTGCTGTTCATATTTTTTATATCAAAATGGTCAAATAAAATCATTCATTCAATAAACTTTTATGATAAAACATAATACAATAAATAATTGAAATATTCTAAACAAAATTGAAATAAAAGCTGTCCTTTTGAAGAGAGCGGTTCATAAAGGTTTTGAGAGGCATGCTCACTTTCTACACATTTCTCCTTTAGCAAAACTTATGATACAGGAATATCCTGATATAATAGAAAACCTTTCTGAAACCTGTTCTGAAGCCTTTACTTTTTCAGACGGTATATACCTTGAAACTGGTTATCGGCCCATGTCTAGTGCAGTGCTTTGTTTCTCGGCCCAGATCACTGAGTGAACAAGCTCTCTTGCTGTATACCTGCAGTGGATTCCCCCTCTCGGCTACATAGCTAAATGCTTATGGAGTTGTAATGCTTCCTGGGGATGGGGGATTGGTATTAGTGTAGTGAGAGGCAGTGAGGCTTTAATCCGAAAAAAAAAATAAAGAAAAAAACTTTGAACCTCAAATATGTTGCCTTGATGATAAGGAGAGGAAGTTAATTGAATCGCTTAATATTTGATGTACAATATTTAATTCTCCTCAACTGGCCTTCTCTCTCTCTCTCTCTCTCTCTCAAAGATCCAAGCTGGGCACTAGACTCATTTGAACTGGAAAAACTTCATCATTGGTGCACAGCGCTCGTCAATGTTTATAAGTGACGATGAAACAGTAGCGAGTGGCGACCCCCAAGCACAGAGACAAGGTCCAAATGGTTCCATTTTTCACCGCAACATTAGCAATTAGCAAAGCGCTTATTAGTGTGCACCAACACCCCCATTATCCCTCTCTCTCTCTTTCTCTCCCTACCTCTCTCCTTATCCGTGAATCTCTCTCATCCATTGTGCCAGCGGGAGATGAATATGTCTTGAATGTCCTTGGATTTGCTGTCTTGTAAACACCATAGGCGGGTGGTGAGCAGTGTTTACCGGTGTGTGTGTATGTGTGTGTGTCCGTGTGTGTATGTGTGTATGTGTGTGTGTCCGTGTGTGCGCGTGTGTGCGTGGCAGAAGGCAAGCAGCCCAGTCTCGGTCTATTGCACTGTTGGTCTCTGTGGGGGCCAAACTCACCTCGTTACCCTTTTAATTAGTAAGAGCTGTTAATAGTGCCGGCCGCTACTGCAGCCTCAGCACTCTGCAAGCACTTCAAGAATCCATCCGATCAATAGCAAAGAGTCCGACTGAGACAGGGTGGGAGGGGGGGAAGGCGGGGCTTGTACATTCAGGTACATTCATGATGGCTTTTGGAGGGAAATCAGACATAATGCTTTTTTCTTTGAAGGAACCTCTGGGGAAGGTGTATCAACAACATTGCTGGGGAGAAGTGAACTCCAAGTAATCAAAACAGTAGTTTATTTAGCTCTATGTTGCTTGCTGGTAGTTCAGCTACATTCATATGTGCCTAGAGTTTCAAGTACTGTAATTAAATCACTTCTTTTGGCTTTTGTTTGTCTAGTTAACTACCGAAACTACAAACTACAAACATTTTTGGGCCATAAAAGGAGAGGAATACATTTTAATCTTATGGTTGCTTATCCAATTGAACCCGCCAATGTTGTTATTGTTAAGAAATAATTGGCACTTATTAGTTGCTGCAATAAACTCAGTAGCATTTTTTTTTTGATGGCATGTGACGTTTCTGTTTTATATGTTGTTATAAATGTCATAACACATATACATTGACAATGAAATCTCTATTTACAAACTAGTTTGAACTAGTTTGAACTACTTTTACTACGTAGATTCTTGCCTTTAGGGTATAGCCTTGCTGTAGAACCTTTTCCAGTGTGAAGTCATGGGTCGTTTGCAAATATTAGTAAGTAGCTTCCCCCAACACTGATCAATAACTATTCATTCTCCTTTTCTCTTGTACATTTTAAAGGGATAACATATGGGTCTCTGGGTTCCTCGTGCACATTCCTCGCGGCCCACTTTCTCTCTCTCCTACTATAATAAATGTAATCAGAAAAGCTAAGGGCTTTGCTCTGGCCTTTTTCTATTGTGCCCTTATACAATTTTATCCCTTGCAACAGCTCGCCCCCCCCCCCCCCCCTGTACTCATTTCGTCTCTTGTTTTTGATTTAAAGATGCAGTGGAAGTACTTAGCATTTAGATGACATGCTGGCGGATAGGTGTGTGATGGATCAGCGCCTCTTCACACAGACTGAATTTACTTCGACAGCGCCGGGGCTAAAATCACAGGCCGGCAGACTGGGGGGGGAGGAGGAGCGGAATACCAAGTCTGGATAGAGATAGCCTGGCACTGCACTGCACAGCACAGCACAGCACAGAGCAGAGCAGCTGCTGGTGGGAATGCCAATGCGCTGCTGCCCCAGACACCGCCGTCTCGCCTGGCCTCCTCTGATTGGCTAAACACACCATTAGCTTCCTGATTATGATTAGCCGAGTCATTATCTACACAAAAGTGGCTCATTCACCAAAATTATGAACGCAAAAGGGAGCTGTTTTCCTCCTCCGGTCAAGGGGATAACAGCATGTGTTATCATGTGTTCTCCCCAGAGGTGGAATAGGCCTATATAACTAAGTACATTTACTTACTGTAGTAGATGGGCCCTAGTATTGGCTGAATATTGAATTGCAACATGAACCTTTATACTTCTACTCCACTATAATTCAGTGGGAAATATTCTACTTTTTACTCCACTACATTTATCTGATATCTTAAAGGTGCTACGAGGAACTTTTAGGAACTATAGCTGGCATGGTAAAAACACTACCGCTTTTGTCCAAAGAGGCGGTGCAAGAATGAACACAAACTGAAATTTCCTTAGAGCACCTTTAAGTTACTAGTTACCAATTAAGATTTACAAGTTAATACAATATGGTGTACTCCCCAACAGTATGTAGGCCTTCAAGCACAGATGAAACATTAGTCAATGAATCGATAAATTGACTGACAAAAATGTATTCCAATGTATTGGCTATTTAATATTTTGATGAGAAAAATATGCTGTCATGGATCCATCATCTCAAATTTGAGGATTTGCTGCTTTTCCCTTTTAATAATTAGATTTTTTTTTACCAAGCAAACAATTAATTAATGATTATGAATAAATAGATAACAAGTAGTTTGGTATTTGTACTTTTACTAAAGTAAAAACAAGTGGTTTTGCAATAGGTGACTTTTTTAACAGTCATGTTCTTGTAAGGTACCTCTACTCTTACTCAGGTATGGTTTTCAGATATACTCTCCACACCACTGGTTCTCCCAAAGGTAAATGCAGGAGGCGAGAAGTGGCTGGTTCACGGAGAAAACAAAGTGGGACACTGTTTATCACCCTGCCCTACAGCTTGATGCCATAAAAAGAAAAAATTCAAAGTTACGCCAGTGATGGAAGAAAGTAAAAGGTCTCTCGCTCGTTAACGTGGATGATGAGGTGCCCGTCGCTCGCTCGTATCTTTCTGGTCGAGGAAAGAGAGAAAACTGTGTCCTCAGAGGTCATAAAAAACCATGAGAGAACAAAATAACCTTCAGCTCACATTGTCTAGCTAGCCTAAGATATAATTGGAAGACATGCCATCTGTGCTTTTAAACAGACATATGCTGCTCTGCGTCCAAGGCCGAATAGTGCTCAGGGAAAAGTTGAATAGAAGGCCTTAGTGAAGTGCTGGCCTACTCTGTTCCTATGAAGCTGACCTTCTACTTTTTTTTCTTTTCTCTTTGCAGCCTTTGCCCAAGGAGCCGTCGTAGGATGCAGTGGGGAAAAGCGGCAAGTCAGTGAGTGTTACATGATGTTTTTTTTTACTCTTTTCATAACAGTTCATAACCCTGCTCCAGTTTACTTTGAAATGCAAACAACAACCCTAAGAAAAAATAAGAATGTAAAACCAAATCGACAACATACTTCTTACTGTGTCATTTGGAGGGTTGGTTGCTTGATAGTGAAGCTTCTGATAAGAGTTAGGCATAAGGTATTTATCGATTAATAAATAAAATATATTGTTGTTTAAGTTTGATAAACGTCACAGAAATTGTGTTTAAATGAGGTGGGCTATGCTCTAGTTTCTTATTACACAATCATTATTTTGAACCAATCACTGCAGTTGTCTGCCAGAACATTCTATAAAAACAATGACTGTTGCCATGGAGAGCGTTTGATAAGGCCAAGCCCACACAATCCTACCAAACGTTCTACTCTAGACATTAAAAAAGCAGTTTTAAAAAAAAATACGTTTAATAATAGGCTATATATGAACATTTATTTTCAATTGGATTTTTGTGAAAGCGTATTGAGACTTTTAGGGGAAATTTGATGAAAAGCAGAAGGCATGCCATCAATTTGTTATATAAAGGGTTCAAATTATAGCCTAGCTCCGGACCTGGAATGAATCAGCCATTAGTGTCTATTAGGGCTGCAACTAACGATTATTTTGATAATCGATTAATCTGTCGATTATTTTCTCGATTAATCGATTATTAATCGACTTGTGTTTTGGTCCGTAAAATGTTATAAAATGGTGAAAAATTGATAAATTTTCCAAAGCCCATGTTGATGTCCTCAAATGTATTGTTATGTCCAAAACACACAGATATTTCAGTTTACTGTCATAATAGGATTAAAGAAACCAGAAAATATTCACATTTGAGAAGTTGAAATCAGAGAATTTGGAAAAAATGTATTAAAAGATTACTTGAAACGATTAATCGATTATCAAAATAGTTGGCAATTATTTTAGTAATCGATTAATAATCTATTCGTCAATTAATCGTTGCAGCTCTAGTGTCTATTCATCTTGTATTTTCCAGCACTGCTCTCTAACCACTGAGCTTACAGTTGATGCAGGACTTGAAGAAGTCACAATGGAATCCCCCATTACCACAGGATGCAGTCACTTTGATGTATCTAGGCGGTTATTGGAAGTTTTGCAATGAATAAGGATGAAAATATGTACAAAGGCAGAGGCAATTGTTCAGGCTTTTTTTAAAGCAAGGTGAATGAATGGGAGAATGTTGGGCGTAAAAGGAATAACCAAAAGAAAAATCTATATTTTAAATATTACTTTCTAAATGGCTTGGTAAGAGATTCTTAAACCTGCAGTGTGTAGAATTTTGGGTTTTATTTCCTAGCAGATTTTGTAGAAAGTAATTATAATATCCATAAGTACATTTAATTTAGTGCATAATAGCTGAACAAAATGGTTTGAATTATTATTATTTCCCTTAAAAAGGGGTTCATATATGTCCATATTTCTGCATATTTTGGACCAAGGCCTAGTGCCGCCATCTTGAAAGTGTCATAGCTGGAATGTCATCAGGTGTGTCACTACACGATCTGAGGAGCCTGCACGACATGAGGTGAACGTGCGCAAAATGGCTGCCATCATTGACAGCCCGCTTAGCTCAAAGGGTTTTGGAGAGCCACAGACTGCACTAAAAACAGACTGTAACTCGCTCAATTCTGAACCGATTTTCATTACATTTAGTTTGTTTTGAAGATAGAACAATTAATCATGCTACTGTTTAAGTGTTGGAATTAAATTCAGTTACGGGGCGGCTGACCCACGGACTTTGTGTGTGTGTGTGTGTTTGTGCTCACGGGGAACTTTACGAGGGGGCGGGTGTGAGGACGCTGACGTGCGTTGCCTAGGCGACTGTGGGCTTTCCAAGATGGCGGCCGTTCTGCGCATGCGGTCCTCATATCGTGCAGGCTCCTCAGATCGTGTAGTGACAAGGTGCATTGTTTAAAATTTAGAATTGTTCTTGTCCTTGAAGGCCACTGTAGCTTCTGTTATTATTCGAAAGGGGTGGGGTTACCCAGGGAGTGTTCCATTCTAGAACTTTATAGAACTTTCTTGATGATGTCATATTACACACTGCACCTTTAAGATGTCCTAGCATTCCTCCAAGTTGATATCCACTTACTTAGAGTCAGCAGGTAAACTCAGGAGCTTGACTTGCCCCAAAAAAAAATTCTCAATGAAAAACCAGGAAATCTACTAAAATAAAGATAAAATAAACTGAATTCCGCTCACAAAAAAACCTTGACTGTATCCGTGAACCTTTTTATGTCTTGCAAAAGCACACAGGCACTTGGAATGTGCATGCTTTATGTCTGTGGGCCAATATTCTAAGATTGATTTTGCCTCTTCTAGCAGGAAAACAAAATGAATCACGCACAATTACTGAGGACAGGGAGAAAAGGGGGAATTGGGAGCGCCATAAATATTTATTTGCCAGCCCTGGGAATTTGTGCAATTCTGTGTGGATTTGCCAACTCATATTTAAGTGTCTGAATGATTTATATGGGCCGATCCTGGGTGTCACATTTGTCCACTGTCACCCTGAATCATTTATGTATTAACATTTATGGATTTATCCCCGTAACATATTCATGGCATGAGTTCTATTATCATTCAAATGGATTTTTTTTCTTGATGAAATGATTGGCTAAATTAAGTCATTAAACGGCATAATTTGACTGGAGGTGAAATGTATTCCATGTGGAACGGAATAAATGAACGCACACTGTAGACCCGTTCCGTTACATAATGCTAACTAAAATTACCTCGTTATAAAGACAAGACTTGCGTTAGATTTTGTGAAGAGATGCTAGAGGGTTGAACTCAAATGAAGCCCCCTTTCAGACAAGGAATACATACATATATACATACTGGTTTTGTTAATGGCTTTTTGCCAAAGACAGACTTGTGTCTATTGTGTAAATATTAAGCACTCTTCAGTTCAGCCCCCTTTATGGACAGAGCCACAATCCTGGCACAGTATCTAGCACCAATTTGATCAAAGGCAGCAACTGGCAGCCCTACATACCAACAGCAGTGAGTGAGAAAGCGGTATCATGGAAGAAAGTATTTTTTTTGTTATTATTACTGATAGATTTAAAAGGTTTTGTTGTAGAAGCCTTCATCAAAGACCGTTGTGAGCATTAAGGGACGCTCACCATCTTCTCACAGGAAAGCCCGTCATTTCTCATTAATTGCATCATTTATGATAAGGTTAGTTATATAAATAATAATAAACTTGATGTGTTCTTGAGAACGATAAATGCTGCTCAAACTGATTTAAAAGGAGGAAATGATATCCGCCATGTGCATCACTTTGACATAGACCATTAAATGAACACACGGGGATAGAAAGCAATGATTTATGGAGAATAAATGTGACAATGAAGCACAACTTCATAAAACCACTTAATAAAGATAGTAAAAGAAGATAAATAAAGTTAATTTGAGCCAATTTTGAATAAGCTGAATGTAAAGTGTTTTGCTAGTGCTGACGGACGAAAACTGAAAACACTGGTACTGTAATGGTACTGGTTTGATTATTACTGTGGTTTTATATACAGTATATAATCTAATAATAATTCAATCCACTCTTAATCTTTTGAGGATATACAGAATATAAGTAGCTCGTGCCATGATTTGTGGTATATTAAAAATATATTTTATTTGTAAGAGGACGTGCTTCTGGGATCTTGCAGTCATGTAACAGACAAGAGGTGCTCCTGTGATATGGGTCCATGCCTATTTGAAAGGAGAATGAAATCCACAAATAGTCAAAGCACCCTGCTCTGTAACAGTAAGGTACCGTACACAAATCAAAAATACTTCTAATATAGTGACTTTGACATTCAAAAGACTCTTTAAGGGTGTATTCACACTGGGAAAGTCCGCTAGTACACGTGCTTTGGTCCAGACCAAATAGAGTTTAGATTTTTTTTATTTGGTGTGGTCCACTTTCATATTGCCCCTTTTGTAAGTGAACCAGCATTGAGAAGTACAACCACACATGATCTGAGGTCATTCATTCATTGGACAGACACTCTGGGGTGGAGAGAAGCAGGAAGCACAAAGTGAAAACTGCGAAATATATAACTGATACAATATGGGGTTAAAAAAATAAATAAATACATAAAAAGGCCTACATCTAGCCTATAAATAAAATAAAATAAACATAAAATGATGGTTGTTTCATATGGTTATAATATGTAGGCCTGTGTCAATGTGTGGCTTGTAGCCTACGATGTGAAACATAATATTTACTGTATTTGCTGCTGGACGCGCGGCTCGCGAGGAATAGGCTCAAGCTAACATACAGCTGATTTAGCCGTGTCAGCTGGGTGTGAGTTCAGCGCGGCTCAGCCCCAAACTGACAAGGGGATAGTATTGACGGTCCCGTAACATGGGAAGCAAAATAAAAACACGCACTTCATACAAAGCGCAGCGTGAACCTGTTGTCACTGTGCGGGAGACGCTCCCCTCTCCTTCATCTGGTCGCTGAACACATCAGCATGTTTACGCGTCCTGTCTATCAAATGTAATATTCGCTCGGGTCTCCCGGTCAAACCACAACTAATCTTCCTAACAGTGGCGACAACAACACTTTCCCATAATGTGAAGCTGACGGCGATTTATTTTAAGAGAAAAGGCACATTGTTTCCTGGAATTGGGTCAGATTGAGTCTGGACACATTCACACCACAAACGAACTGCAGCAGAGTGCATATGGAAGCGCATCGAGACCACCTCTTCAGCTGGGTCTCGGAGCGTTTGTTTGGTCCGCCCCCGAGTGCGATTGCTGTATTCACACATGTCTGAAAGATGCGCACCGAAGGCGGACGTGCATCTGAGTTTGTTTCAACCGAACTAAACACGGCATGTGTGAATACACCCTAAGACTATGTCTGACCAACGTGTCTGAGTGTCAGTGAAATTCAAATGGCTAATTTACTAAAACCCAAGAGTTTCAATAAAGACATCTGAGTCAGGCAGTTTCAAAGTCTGGTAGATTTTTACTTGCCAGCAAAGCAAGGAATCAATACAAGCATCACAAGTGGTACCAGATTGAGCAAAGAATGAACAGAAGAACACAAGCTTATATCCCCAAGAAGTGTATGTGTTGTTACATTTGGTTTGTGTGTGTGTGTGTTATCAAAGCAGGTGTTGTGTTGGGAGTTTTAGAGAGGTTTCTTTCAAGGTATTTCAGTGTTTCTCATGGACCTTTATCCATGTGAGAATGTGCATGTTGTATATCTGTGTGTAGCCAAAGCCTTGGGTCTCTTACAGTTACTGGAACAAAGTTTACAGCAAACAGCAGGATGTTTTAGTGATAAATGTTATACACTCATTATGGAAATAAAATTCCGTTAACACTGGAAAGAGCTCATGAAACCGCTCTGCCTTCTGACTTTTATCATTTGCTTGTCTTTGTCTTTGGCAGGTTTCATTGACATCCATGCTACAGAAGCTACTGAGGCCACCGGAACATTGAGTCCATCCACCAACCAGGCTCCCAACCTTTTAAACTTGGCTTGACCTTCAGTAAAAAAAAAAAAAAAAAAAAAACATTGAAAATAAAATTGAAACAACCTTCTCCAGTCACCACAGTGAAAGACACGCTGTCAGAACTCTGAGATGAACTCTGAGGAGCACCATGGACCTTCACTGCTGCCTCATTCACGGACACACACCTGAGAACGAAATCCCTGTGAGGAACAGTTACCATGATATCATCAAGTACATTCACCTTTTTTTTTGTCAATGTTATCTGCCATGGGGGTTTTTGCAGAGGACATATTTTTCATACCTTTGCGGCTTGATTAGGACTTGTCAGACGATCTTTCAAAAGTCAGCCCCTTCATCTTCTTTACAATCCCTCAATATGAAGCTGTGGTTTTTATCCCAGCCAAGTTTCTTTGATAACATCTCGCTGTTAAAGGGTCTTGACGTTATAGAGGTTGAGCGAGGCCATATCATTCATTTGGATTTTGGCCTTACGACACCTTTCTCTCATTGGGTGAAACTTCACTTGGCCGTCTATAGCCTACAAAATCTGTGCATACACACGCCGGACAGAGGACGTGAAAAAGGCATGAACGTCTGTTGGACTGTCAAAGAAGAAGAGACCATTTTGGACAACTAAGCTTATAACTTATGTTTTTTTTTATGTGGTTCCAACATAGACTAGAAGAGTAGTTTTTGTCAATGAACATCACACATCTTGTACACAGCACCACCGGGAGCATTGAGGCAGATGTGGAACCTCCTGGTCCATTTAATTGGTCCATACTTGTGTGTGTGTGTGTGTGTGTGTGTGTGTGTGTGTGTGTGTGTGTGTGTGTGTGTGTGTGTGTGTGTGTGTGTGTGTGTGTGTGTGCATGTATGTGCGTGCGTGCACATCCAGAGTTACACTGTGAAATAAGTCATATACAATGCATTATTCATACTCTTGTATATTTTTGGGACATGCCCAGACCAGAGCTCAACATGTGGCAAAGGAAGCGTTTGACTTGGCCGATGTATCCTGGGTTTGCCTTGCCTTTTCTTTCCTTGAGCACATAGAGGTATTTATATTGAGAGGAATATGTTTGCGACTGGGGACAAGTCTACAGTATGTCACAAAAGTTAATCTCTGTAATTAAACCAATTCATGTGTGATTAAATGTATTCAGAAATATGTGTCTAAAATTGGATATATTTTGATATGAAGTGTTTTGGCCAGCTGGAAGAAGTGTGTTATTTGCTGATTTCAGATGCTTGATATATTTGAAATGATGTGTATATATATATATATATACTGTATACATATACAACTATTGTATTTTATGATCTGTGGGTCTCATTCCATGAGGAGATAAAGAAATGGAGGAGCACAAGACGCATCATTCTTCTCAGAGAATTACAGTACATGAGGTGGACACAATAAAACTTACGCCAATATGACATTTGAACAACACAGAATAAAATAGAGCATTAGACAAACACCACAACAGAACAAGCTGCTGCAATATAAATTGATGCCTCTCTGATGCAGGATCAAAATCTTCACAGAGGAAGTGTTGTTTTGCAGAGTGATTGCAACAGATTGCATTATTTTGTACCGGTGTCCCTGTTAATGTGTTTTCACCCTGTTTTTTTTCTTTGTACGAAAAACTTTACATCTCCATCTTAATGTATGCATTTGAGGATATAAAGAGAGTCCACTCCCATGGGGCTGTGGAGTGTGTATTTTGTGTGTGTGTGTGTGTGTGTGTGTGTGTGTGTGTACGTGTGCTCGTGCATGTATGTGTGTGTGTGTTTGTGTGTGTGTTTACCAGGTCAACAGTGGTCTGTGTTGTGAGAAAATACCAATTTCCACCTGATCCCATTCCTTTGATTTCACACTGCCTTTATTCATCTCTTCTTTGGTTCGCACTCGTCGTAAATAGATTGTCCCTTTGATTTGAGTCTCTGTCAGAGCAGGAACATCAGCTGCAGTGCTACTCAGCAGGTCCGGGTTTGAGTCCAGACTAATGCTGATTTACACTACAAGGTACATACTCTACTCTACTCCCCTTTTCTGGTTTTCATTATGAAAAAGTCCCTGGTACTTTTTGGTGCCTACCCAATCAAGGTTCCAGGGACCTGGTACTAAACATGATGTGCTACCGTGCAGACCACTGATTGGTCAGAGCGTCATCAGTGCCCTATCCCGCACAACAGACATTAGCTGTTGCAGTCACATTCTCGGAAAATAAAACAATTAGACAGCCTGATATGACCATAGACTGCATGGCTATGACACTGCACATTTCTCTGAGTACCTAACGTTACCAAAAACAAATTGAGCAAGTGATTGCCCTGATGAAGACTTAGTAGCAACACATAAGCTAACGTTAGCCACTAACATAGGTAGGCCTAGTATCTTGTAATGAAAACCACCTCCAGAAAAGGACCTGGTACCAAAGGTGAGTAGTAGAGTAGAGCCAGTACTATGCAATGGAAAAGCGCCATAAATGAGAACGGAACAGTTCCATATCTGACAGAGGTATAGGAAGACGTTTAAACCAGTGCTTATCTTCCACTACAGGTTCTAGCCCTAAAGCTACTAGGTTTGAGGGACTATCTAACGCCCCAAGCTAAGAAAGCATCTATAAATACTATAAAAGCTTTTTGTGGTCCTTAAATGTCTACGTATAATACATATGTTGAGCTTTTGTTTCACACTGTTTGTTTTAAAGGGCTTTGGGTGAAAAGTACAAAACTTTGGGCCAATTATTTCTCCAAACATGACAAAGCAACAGTGAGGAGTCAAACTGCAACAATGAAAAAGAACAAAGCTTTCTTGTGAAGGCTAAAATGAAACTGGGAAGCACTCTCTATGAAGCCCATGTATATGATGTATTGTAATGTAGATTACTGCATAATGCATTTCATCAGCAGCACTGTATAAAAGTTGCCACAGGCTTTCATGTGGGGGTTCATAAACACACAGTGTTGTGTGCTGTTATAGAAAAATAATAAACGAAGTCAGGGTATGAAAATATAGTACATACACACAGTTCTGAGTGCTTTATTTTTCATAATTGCATTGTGGATCATACATTTTCCTACATACCGCAAATTATATTAACAGTACATATTAACAATTGGCTCAGAACATTGTTCCTGCATTCGATGCCCAGTTCTTTCCAGGAAAACCTGTAAGAAATAATTAGGAAATAAAAACAACAACACCACTATTAAAGTAATGATGCAGAGTATTCATATTTATGACACAAAGTCATTACAGCATAATTTAAAAAAAAAAATAGGATACATAAGCTCTAAGATATATAAGAAAAAGTAATACCTAAATGTACAGTATCACCAAGAGTATTCTGTGTTCCATTTGGTTGTAGAAACTCTGAGATGTGTGGCTGCTGTATTTGCTGCCTAGCCTGTCATCCCACTCAACTCCCACTCAGTCAGATATGTGCTTTCAGCGAGGTGCCTGCATGCCGCTACTGCTGCTTCCTTTCATTTTAGATGTCTGTGTCTGTGTGTCAGGGGGTTTGAATGTGTTCCTCTGTCAGAATCAACAAATGGTTACAAAGGTGGTATCCTTTCCCCCTGCTATCTACAATACAGTGCAGTATGTTCACAAAAGCCCTACTTTTACCAATAGGGAACAATGAGCCGTCATGAAGCTTTTATGGCAGGCTATAACCACATTGATGGGATTTGAGAATGAGCCGTTGTGGTTCTTCACTTCATCATTAGAATCATTTCCATGGCCTTTGGTAGAAAGCGTAGAAAGGCTAATTGAAAAGGATGCATTATGCATGTTATAACATCTTAGTGTGTATGTTTCAGATGTGGAGTGATTGATAAATGTCTGTGTGTGCATGCTTGTGTGTGTGTGTGTGTGTGTGTGTGTGTGTGTGTGTGTGTGTGTGTGTGTGTGTGTGTGTGTGTGTGTGTGTGTGTGTGTGTGTGTGTGTGTGTGTGCGCGTGTGCGTGCGTGCGTGCGTGCGGGCATGTGTGTTAACTTGAGCTGTAGATGGACAAACCTTCAATTACTGATGGATTGAAAAAGGCATATGGGCTAAAAGTCACAAATTCCGTATGAGGAAATTATTACAACATCTCAAGTATTTTTCAAGAAGCTTCACTTTGTGTAATCCCGGATAGTAACACAACCATCATGCGACATAACAACATGTGACACTTGATCGGTTCTGGTCTTTCAAGCCGTTTCTCTGTTTTAAAAATAAATAATTATGTCCATACTTGTAGGACATCATTTCCCCTCTTCAATTAAAACCTTGAGGTGCAGGATGGACAAGTGTTTAAGCAAGTTAGGCCTTCACCGTTGTATTTCTGTTTCGAGTCCCCCTTCACTCACCATAGATCCCTAGCCGGCTCTAATGACACACAAACCCACCCAAGAGGCTCAGACCAACTTGCTCAACACAGCGCTGTCGTTGAACGGCGGCCGCAATTAGCATTTATGCCCGCGTAAAAATCAATTTACTGATCCATTAGCTTAGCATAGCGCTAATGAGTCGCGGTGATGACTCGCGAGGGACGTCGGGTTAGCAAGCGAATCGTAATTAAACACACAGACACTTACACGGCAACAGATTTATACATGGAAAGAGAAGAGCATGGGCCTATAGCTGTTGAATACAATTGCTTGACCTTTAGCACCCCCATCTTTTTTCAATGTGTAGAACTGATACGTTTTTACATTATGAACGGTTCTACTTTATTCGTCTTTTTCATATTTTCTCAAATGCTGCCTGGACGTCTGGATGTTTGGTTTTGCTGGGAAATTGAAATGCCATGTCACATGAAATCTGATGAACCTTCCCTCAGCCATAAAGAGGAGGTGGCTGTTAAAAGTACAACCCGTCCAGAATAAGCAGAGCAACACCGGCTTCAGAAAACACTTCACACGTGGTAAGTTAAAAGTACAATACAATCAAATGTATCAATGGAGGGAGCCCTGAGCAGCTTACATATATCGACCAATAGATTTCTACAGAGATTTCTCTCTTTTTATTTTCTTGGCCCCTTGCTCTCCATTATTTCAACACTTCAATGTCAAACTCCAGACGTGCTTAGGTGAAATTGTGTACAGCGCAGCAAAAATAATTATATCGGCATCATCTGAAAATTTTCCCCTAAGCCTCTCAGTCCAGGGCCCCTTACCAGTGCTTCCATCCTGAAGTGGAATAGACTCCAAGGATAGCGGGGAGAGGGGAGAGGGGAGAGGGAAGGAGGGATGAGGTGGTCGAAAGGTATAAAATGCTCGTTTTGCTGGAGCAACACAAGCTAATTTATCATTCTCCAGGGGTCATGCGACGCTCCCTTTGGTTGTGAATTTTAATGTTGTTTTTTTATGGGTCTTAATAAACTCTATTTGGCTGCAAGCGTTTATGCAGAAGAGCACATCCTTCACTCGGCTCATTTAGTGAGTCCAGGAGAGAGAGAGAGGGAGTGAGAGAGAGAGAGAGAGAGAGAGAGAGAGAGAGAGAGAGAGAGAGAGGGGGGCCAGAGCCAAATTTAACCAATGGATTTGCTGTTTTCCTACACTAATAGGACACGGTATACTGAGGTGAAATATTGCAGGTATCGGTCAGGGTAATGGCAGTCATTCACATGGGTTCTGAAGATCCATGCGCCACTGTCACATAGTGCATGCTAGGTAATAATGCTCATCACTCAGAAGAAGTTATATTTCTAACAGTTAAGTCGATACCTATGTGCAAGCATTCAATCATTATGCTAGCATGTAAAGTGTAACCGTATGTATGTTATATCAGAACAAAGCTTGATCCTGCTTTATCCTGTACCAGCTTAAATCAGCATCCTCTTCTTGATATTTAATGCTCTTGTTGCCGTTTGCATGGCCCTATGGATGGCAATGTCAAAGTCAGTGGATGGCCTCACTAAGGTCCAAACTGAAATATCTCATCTTGGATTCCATTGAAGTTGGGAAATATCTACACTTTGGTGATCCACTGAGTCTCCACTAAAGTTCCACCATTTGAGTGAGATTCTCTGGTAACTATAGGATGGATTCAAACACACGTTCATGTCCGATTTAAGTTTAATCTCTTACGAGGAACTTTAAAATGATTATGGAACTATTACATTTTTCCACTTATGGTTCTAAATGACAAGTGACACCAAATGTGACCATCAGTGAAAAGAATGCTATTTTAGATAGTTACTATATATGCCTTTGCTTGGGTACGATTGCCCAGGAACTCCTGTGGACTGGAACATGTGTTTCCAGAATTGGTTATAATTAAAAATTACCATTATTAATGATAATATGCCGCACTAGCAAAGATCTTTAGGGCACTAGAATCAACAAAAACTAAAAGGTTCCTCGTAGCTATTTAGCTGTATATTGTAATCACCTTGATGATCCTTCTGTCAATTTCCCTCTGGTGCCATTACAAGTCAAAAGTATTATTTGTGTAATGCTTTGGTTCATGACCAAATAAACTAATGACATTCACAACAATGTCAGCTATACTTTGTGTTTAGTGCTGAATAGCAAATGATTTCTAACATGCCAGTTTAAGATGATGAACATGGTAAACTTCACTGACTTAACATCATGACTTTGTAATGGTGCATTGTCCCTTTAAGTGTCAGGCGGCCTGGGGGCGCCCTTAGCTCAGTTGGTAGGGCGTCCCCCCCATGGGCCTCGGCCAGCAGCGGACCCGGGTTCGATTCCAGCCTGCGGTCGTTCTCTGCATGTCACTCCCCTCTCTAGCCCCATTTCAACTCTGTCTCTACACTATCAATAAAGCATAAAAATGCCAAAAAAATATCCTAAAAAAACAAAAGTGGCAGGCGGCCTCTTTAGAGCATCCTCAAAAAGGCAACGTCGGAAGTCACAATTTGTCATTGACCCATGTACACAGCAGGAAATTCACTCTGATGATGGTATGGATCCCTTCGCAGGCCCTTCTGACTTGCTTATTGAATTTTAAAGAGTTGAGTGGCACAGCTTAACACTGGGGTCAATTCATCCCACGATTGCTTCCTGCCACATCTGCCTAGCTGAGTCCCCAGCCCTGCATGCAGACAATTAACAGGCCAAGACCAAGTTGTTCATTTGAACGCCTGTTGTCTTTGGACTCAATTGCAGCTGCTTGTCCTTGGTATCCACACAAAAGGGAATATCTAGATTTCACAGTGGATTCTGGGTAGTCGCATAAGGAAAAGGACAAATGTAGATTGCATTATAGGGCAACACCATAGAGATGTAACAGGCTCAAAGTCAAGTGCAAAGGACTCATCAGATGCCAACAGAAACACAGTATACTCTATTCAAGGACATCATTCAATCAAATGTATTTCTTTCAAATGCAATACAATACAATATGTATATAATGAACAAGGAAATAGACAGCACTGAAATGACAGCACATTCATTATTGCCTAAGAAGTGCGGGGTAAACAAACTTAGAAGATAAGGATGGTAATATTCCATGTTTATTATTTTGTCATTACTCAACAATGAATTGATCCTAAAAACAGTGTTGTCCGTGTGGCCAAAGCCATGCCACTGTTTATTCCTCTTGAGCTCCATTGCTGTCCACAAAACTACTTTTTTCATACACCAAGCAGCTGCTAATTACTCACTGGTATAGGGCATCAAATGCAGTCGAATATAATTCCCAAATGATACACTATTCTCTCCTGTTTGAATTACGTTTGCTTCAGTGGCCAGCCATTTTTCTCATAAGAAATTGCTTTTTTTTTTTTTTTTTTTTTTTTTTTTTTTTTTAAACTTCATATCTATGACCTGTGCTTTATCAAATTTTTGTCTTCAGTAAGAACAAATTGGCTTTAAATTGAGTGCCACGCACAGCAGAGAGAGGTCGGTATTTAAAACTACGGATAGACATTACGACACCATTCTCATTTTGGCTTTTCATTCATAAATATCACAAATGGATGCTTTTCTGAATATACTACGATGGGCGATCATATTCTGCCTTTCTTTAGCTTCATGATCATCAGTGATTAAAGCCCATCATTTACAGTTTTTCTCAGTTGCTTTGGTGCTTTCCTCAGATCAGAATGAAAATTCTCATAACTATTAGTTCAACCTCCGCAACATTTAGTCATTTGAGCACATCATAGTAGCAATTTCTCCTTCCTCTGAACAAATTGCAAATGCTTTTGGACATGTATCAGTTGCTTTCATACAATTCCCTGCTGTTTTATAACATTGTCATTTGCTTATGTCATGTCAGTCAAAATGAACTATACTTATGGATGCTGAATAGTCGTTCCCAATAAAACTAATAGTCTTCATTTCATTGCTTTGAGTCATTACATACAAAATTGTTGAACTAGTAAAATCAAATTATGTCAAGCAAATTTTATACGTTTTCTTTATCATAGATACTTTCCTCGCTGCATTGCAAGGGATAATATCCGTTGTGATGTAGATGAAAATATGTGGCCAGACAGACAGGAACTTCTGGATGTGCCAGAATGATTTACCTATATATGTTCAGTTACAATATGTCCTGTTATATTGTTTGTGCACAGCTCTACCAAAATGGTGTTTTTTTATGTTACAGTTTTTTCCGATCGCTAAAGCACAGTGGGCACAACTGAAACCACATGTGCAACACTCTTAACACAGTGTTCATCACTAAAACCCATCTGTGCAATTCAGTTAATTTCACCTCCAAAAATCACTCACAGCAACAAAACTCTTCATACATGTCTCAAAACAAGCTCACTGGTGCAAACACTGGCAACATGTTACAATGGAAAACACACATTGACACACACAACACACAGACCTAAAAAAAACACTAACAACAAGCAGCAAAACATAAAAGATGAACTTTTGATATTTAAAGTCAAATCTTTGAAGTTTAAATGATCCGAGTGATTTCACATACACATGTAAAACAATATTTCATGAGAAAATAAGATGAAATTTGATGACTGTAGTGTACCATATGACAAGAATGAATGAAAACACAGCAGTGTGGTGCTATACAGTATCTTTTATTTTTTTACTAAAAAATAAAACTTTGCAACAAAAACTCCTGTAGTTTCAGGGCTGTAAAAATCAAACAAAAAAACTTAAATTGTGTCACTTTCAAAGTATCTAATCCTGCCTATCTTCCTCATTGGGCCGCATGTTTTCATCAACGTCGCAGTGTATATTCTCCCTTGCAAGACACAGAGGGAAATATCGACGGGCATGCCTTATCCACCCCTGGCAGTCCTCGGGAGACGTTTGCCCACAGGCGGCATTCATGGCCTCTAGCAAGGTCATTTGGTCGTGTGGCAGGTGGTCATAGACCTTCCACCTCCAAGCAGAGAAGAATTCCTCTATGGGGTTGAGGAAAGGGGAGTATGGGGGCAGGTAGAGGTTTGTCATCCTTGGATGTGCAGCAAACCACTCTCTCACTGCGATAGCGTGGTGGAAAGCTACATTGTCCCATACCACAACAAAAACAGGAGCATTCCTTCTTCTGCCTGCCGGCACAAGCTGATCGTGTAGCTCATCTAGGAAGGCAATGAGCCTGGATGTATTATAGGGGCCAATCAGGGGTTTGTGGAGCAGCACACCCTCGGTAGAAATAGCTGCGCACATTGTGATGTTGGCCCCTCGCTGGCCAGGGACATTCACCGTTGCTCTTCGCCCAATGACGTTTCTTCCCCTGCGGCGCGTTTTTGCTAGGTTGAAACCAGCCTCATCCACAACAATGAAGGAATGGGCTGTCTGCCTGGCGTCAATCTCCATTGCACTCTGAAATACAGTAAATACACCATTTTACAGTTACAGTATTGTACAGTTAGATGTACCTGTATTCACATTACAGTACAGTTCATAGCTGCATATGTACCATTTAGACATCTTACCTGGACATATTGGTACCTGAGCAATTTCACCCGGTCACTGTTTTGCTCAAAGGGCACTTAGTACAGCTGCTTCATTCGTACCTGATGTTTCTTTAGGATTCTGGCAATTGTATTAGTGCTGACTGAATTGATATCTACAAAGATCTCATCGTCTGCCAGCACTCTCTCTTTAATTTCCCGCAGTTTTATAGCATTGTTGGCAACAACCATGTCAACAATTGCTATTTCCTGCGCATCAGTAAATATTCTGCCTCTTCCTCCAGTGGGAGGCAATCTTTGGATCCTATTGTATAAAATAGAAAAATATCAATATTATGAAACACATTTAGCAAGAACAACTAAAAATGACTCTTTACATAGGCCTAGGCCTAGTTACAGGAATTCAGTTCATCATTTACTATAGGAATGCAGATCTTACCTGTTGGTTTCCCGGAAAATTCGAACAATTGATGCCACTGTTGATCGTGTGATATTTGGTTGGACCCGTAAACCTGCCTCAGTCATTGAGAGACCATGGTTGACCACATGGTCAATAGTGGTGGCCCTGATCTCATCAGAGACAGCAGCTCTTCTCTTCCTTGTCCTCTTCCTCTTCCTCTACCTCTCCCTCTTCCTCTACCTCTCCCTCTTCCTCTTCCTCTTCCTGGTCCTCCTCGCATCATGTCTCTCCCGGGCACCCTTCTCTGAACACCGACCTGTCTTTCTGGATGAATTTTTTCCCAAGAGATCTAAATTGTGAACCTGTCCCTTTTTATAGGTCCAACAGTAACTAGAAATTGTCATCAGCTGTGTATTTTATTTTATATATTGGTAATATTCTACTAAGATTTGCAATACATTTCAATATGGCTAATGCCAGAAGCCATCACTCTGTTTTGAATGTGCTGCTATGAGTTTTGAATACAGTGAGACAAATTCTGCAACATGTGTGTAAGCAATTGGCAAAAACTGTAAAAGAAAAGAATTGTAATTGTCCTACTTTATTTTCAAGTTTTGTGCTTTTAGCTGAAATTCAATAAGCTTTTTTATTTTACATATCGGTATACTCTTGGTAATATTCTCCTACGATTTCAACACATTTCGATAAGGTAAATGCATAATTCCATATTTTGTTTTGTATGAGTTTCTAAGAGTTTTGAGCACAGTGTCTTAGCAATTGAACATTTTGCCAGAAATACACAGTGTTTTGCAGGTTGTGATTTATGAATGGGAGAAGAGTTCTTGAGTTTTGGTCAATGTGGTTTCTGAATGCATTTTGCGTGAAATGAATGAAAAATGAAACACAGTTTGGAACCCACGGACTTCTGTAGTGCACACTGTGTTAAGAGTTTTGCACATGAGGTTTTAGTTGTGCCCACTGTGCTTTAGCAATCGGAAAAAACTGTAGTTCTAAATAAGTGTATTTTTCTTTTGCAAAATGCTGCAGAATTGCAAAGAGCATATACAGTAAAAATGTGAAACATACGTATTCAGTGTCTTGTACTCACTTACTCCCCTAACTACAGCAATGTGTAACTTTACTGCAGTTTTCAAATGGCTGTACAAGTAGTGTATAGTGCTGTCTTGAGCATTTTCAGGTAGTGTCACCGAGTTCTGACCTTTTTTTTGCATTGGAAAACATTGAGATCATCATCATCATCATCATCATCATCAACCGCTTATCCGAAATCGGGTCGCGGGGGCAGCAGCTTGAGCAGGGAACCCCAAACTTCTCTTTCCCGGGCCACATCAACCAGCTCTGACTGGGGGATCCCGAGGCGTTCCCAGGCCAGTGTGGAGATATAATCTCTCCACCTAGTCCTGGGTCTTCCCCGAGGCCTCCTTCCAGCTGGACGCTCCTGGAACACCTCCCTAGGGAGGCGCCCTGGGGGCATCCTTACCAGATGCCCGAACCACCTCAACTGGCTCCTTTCAACGCAAAGGAGTAGCGGCTCTGCCCCGAGTTCCTCACGAATGACTGAGCTTCTCACCCTATCTCTAAGGGAGACGCCAGCCACTCTCCTGAGAAAGCCCATTTCGGCCGCTTGTACCCGCGATCTCGTTCTTTCGGTCATTACCCAGCCTTCATGACCATAGGTGAGGGTAGGAACAAAGATCGCCCGGTAGATCGAAAGCTTTGCCTTACGACTCAGCTCTCTTTTCGTCACAACAGTGCGGTAAAGCGAGTGCAAAACCGCCCCTGCTGCTCCGATTCTACGGCCAACATTGAGAGAACTGTCATAATGAAAACATGACAAAGCCATTTGACTATCTTGTTCATAAACAATGGTGTCAAGACTTCTCATTTTGATGACACTGGCAGTTTCATTGACATGAATACTTGCTTTTGAGGAATAGACTATCCATTTTGAGCAAGTGACGTACTTTTGCAGGTTATCCACTAGGTTTTGCAGTTTGCACTAATTGTTTTGAGAAATGCACTAACTGCTGTGCAAATGTTAATAGTGATGTGAGAAAAGCACCAAAGCGACTGAGAAAAACTGTAACTTTATCTTAAAAATAACTACTAGCTCACAGTGTTGACCTACTGTGATAATGTGTGACAATAATTTCCTGTATTTTCTGTGATCAAATTGGACTTCAATTAGTATCAAAAAAAAATTGTCAGTAAATACAGCTGAGTAACCCCAAGCAGTCCGTCTATCAGACTGGCGACTTGACGGGTGATTAACCATATTTGCCCACTAGAATAAACTCCCTCTTTCATGCCTCCAACCAAAGAAACAAGATATCCTCAAATATGGAAAAGCGAACTGGAAAATGTCCGTCATTGCAGGCAGTCTGTCATTGCCAGACTTGATCAGCTCAAACTCTGCTGAGCTCAGTGTACTGTCCCAGCTCTCCTGACTCCAAGACAAGGTCCTCAGGATTTTAGCTGTGACAGATTGAGGGTGTCAGGAGGGACTCCCGAGGGTGAGTGTAAGTGTGTGTGTGTGTGTGTGTGTGTGTGTGTGTGTGTGTGTGTGTGTGTGTGTGTGTGTGTGTGTGTGTGTGTGTGTGTGTGTGTGTGTGTGTGTGTGTGTGTGTGTGCGCGCGTCGGGCCTGTTTAAGTGTGAGTATTTGCATTTGTGCATCAGTGCACGATCTAATGTGTGTTCATTTGAGTGTGTGTGTGTGTGTGTGTGTGTGTGTGCGTGCGTGTGCGCGCATACTCAAGCATGTGCATGGCGCCCGTTAAAGTGTGAGTACTTGAATTTGTGCATCAGTTTGTGTGTGTGTGTGTATGGTATGTATGTATGCATGTACTGTGTGTGCCTTCACTTGCTGCCTTGTATGTATGGGAGTGAGTGTGTGGTTGGAGGCTGAGTAGATCAGGGACAAAGATGATCTCGACTGTGAATCACATGTCTCCCAACAGTCTGACAGCATCAAGCTGAACCCAATCAATACCCCCAGGAACCACTGATGCCTGCAGCTCAACCACACACACACACACACACACACACACACACACACACACACACACACACACACACACACACACACACACACACACACACACACACACACACACACACACACACACACACACACACACACACACACACACACACACACACACACTAAGACAGACAGGGACACCAGAGACTAGCGACTGAGACACAGTGAGACACAGAAAGGGTGGACACCAAAACTGTGTGGTGAAAAAATGACTTGTAATGTGATGGGTTGCAGCACTGAGTCCAAAGCTACGTTCACATTGTGGCTAAAGCCTTGATGGTCTCATGTATGTACTCACATTTGACAGAGATACTCGGCCGGGAGTCACTGTTCATACAGTAACAGCTTTGAATGAAACTGGGTGGGTAGGAGGGTGTGATATCTTTGGTGGGGGGTACTACAGTATATCAAGCCTGGGTGCCAGGTCCCTCCTGGCTCACAGTGTTTTTTAGATAGATAGATAGATAGATAGATAGATAGATAGATAGATAGATAGATAGATAGATAGATAGATAGATAGATAGATAGATAGATAGATAGATGGATAGATAGATAGATGGATAGATAGATGGATAGATGGATAGATAGATAGATGGATAGATAGATAGATAGATAGATAGATAGATAGATAGATAGATAGATAGATAGATAGATAGATAGATAGATAGATAGATAGATAGATAGATAGATAGATAGATAGATAGATACAGTCCCCTCCATAAATATCGGAACAGTGAGGCCAATTCCTTTATTTTTGCTGTAGACTGGAAACATTTGGGTTTTACACCAAAAGATGAATATGAGACAATAGCTCAACATTTCAGCTTTCTGGATCCGATACACAACTGAGAAGATATCATTATTTGTAAAGGAACACCACATTTTTAGGTGAGCAGAAGTATTAGAACAGATAGACTTTAAATAAATTAAAGTGAATAAAACATACTGTTTTGTCGCAAATCCTTTGCTTGCAATATCCGCATCAAGCCTGTGACCCATTGACATCACAAAACTTTTGCATTCTTCTTTTGTGATGCTTTTCCAGGCTTTCAACGCAGCCTCATTCAGTTGTTGTTTGTGTTAGGGGGTTACTCTCTTCACTCTCCTCTTTAGCAGGTAAAATGCATGCTCTATAGCGTTTAAGTCTGGAGATTGACTTGGCCAGTCTAAAACCTTCCACTTCTTGCCCCTGATTAACTCCTTCGTTGTGTTTTGGGTCATTATCTTGCTGCATGATGGAGGATCTTCCAATCAGTTTGGTTGCATCTTTCCTTAAATTGTCAGACAAAATGTTTCTGTAAACTTCTGAGTTCATTTTGCTGTTGCCATCATGTGTTACATCCTCAATGAAGAATAATGAGCCCGTCCCAGAAGAAGCCATACAAGCCCAAGCCATGACATTGCCTCCACCGTGTTTCACAGATGAGCCTGTATGTTTGAGATCATGAGTAGATCCTTTCTTTCTCCAAACTTTAGCCTTTCCATCACTTTGGTAAAGGTTCATCTTGACAACAACACAGTAACACATGATGGCAACAGCAAAATGAACTTAGAAGTCTACAGAAACATTCGGTCTGCCAATTTAAAGAAAGATGCAACCAAACTGATTGGAAGATCCTCCATCATGCAGCAAGATAATGATCCAAAAAACTGCAAAAACAACAAAGGAGTTAATCAGGGTCAAGAAATGGAAAGTTTTAGACTGGCCAAGTCGATCTCCAGACTTAAACCCTATAGAGCATGCATTTTACCTGCTAAAGAGGAGACCGAAGGGAGTAACCCCCCAAAACAAACAGCAACTGAATGAGGCTGCGGTGAAAGCCTGGAAAAGCACCACAAAAGAAGAATGCAAACGTTTTGTGAAGTCAATGGGTCACAGGCTTGATGCAGTTATTGCAAGCAAAGTATTTGCGACAAAATATTACGGTTCATTCACTTTAATTTATTTTAAGTCCATCTGTTCCAATACTTTTGCTTGCCTAAAAATGTGGTGTTCCTTTTCAGATAATGATATCTTCTCGGTTGTGTATCCGATCCAGATTTGAATACCTGGAAATGAAAGCTGAAATGTTGAGCTATTGTCTAATATTCATCTGTTGGTGTCAAACCCAAATGTTTCCAGTCTACAGCAAAAAATAAAGGAATTGGCCTCACTGTTCCGATACTTATGGAGGGGACTGTAGATGAGGAAGAGAAGCAGACAGATCAACATGTTTTTCTTCTTGTCCCCTGGGGCCCATGTCCAGATGGCTGATTGGAAAGTTGTTACCCCCCCCCCCCCCAACCCCCCATCCACTAGAGTCCTGCTTCTCATGCTACAAAGAGGCTTGTTTATGAAACACATTACTGTCTGCAAGTGTTATCAAGTCTTGCAAATGAGGGGGACTATTCATCACCGGGGTCCATAAATGGCTGAATCATTTTCTTCATTCACTATTAGGAGGATGCATGCCAGGGATGGAAATTTAAATTCTCTTCGTTCTTCGATTTGAAAAAAGAAAAGGGCCCAGTCAGCAGCGCTAGCTTTTCATTGGCTTTTTTTTTATGTGTACTTCTTTGGCATGCAAATCAATGAGTAAGCAAAGCGGTGATTGGAACTCCACACATGTGGGCATTTGATCGGAATTTGCACCGAGATCCGTTGGGCGAGTCGATCAAGGGTAATTCAGTATGAAATATCCAGAGTTACGCTTGGGTGCGCTCATCTGGCCCCCGCCATTCATTTTGTTTAGCCGTTCCAATGTGGCAATCAAAATGAATTAGCATGACAATTTTATTTCTGAAAAGGCTTAGGGCGGCCCGCTTTTATTGATGAATTTCAATAAGGACTTGACAAAAGGTCCTTTGAAATTGACTTCCCCCCCTCTTCCACTTGACCTTCAGGTATCTGTGTCTCTTCTGTGTATAAATGTGGGCACCGTAAATGTCCGTAATCATTTTATATCACCGTCCAGAGCTGTATGAGTCGGGTTTGAGAAGGTAAGCATCTGAAGTGATGAAAAGGTCTGAGGGGAAGATGATAATACTCATAAATCTCCCAATATGTTGTGCTAGAAAGCCCCACTGCTCATTCTAATCTTTTCCTCAATTTGTCAGTGGGTTTAATATATAATAATTTGGATGAATAATGGTGAGTTTTTAACAGTCTGGTATGGTGTGTCAAATATTACTTCTTTCTATGCTTTTTTTGTATATAGCTACTCAAGCCACAAACAAAACAAAACAAAAAATTGGTGTGCCCGTAAGCCCATTGAGGCGATGTAATTGGCTACGTAATTAAATCTGATTCAGCTCGACACCTATTGCAATTTGTAAGTACTATTTAATGGGGGGGTCCCAAAGAACCAATGAAAGAGGAACAGAGGAGGTGAAACCAATTACTAAACTGTCTTGTTTAGGACATTTTCAATGTTTCAGTCTCCCTTTTGAACTAGAGCTGAAAAGTTTATTCATTGAACAGAAAATATATCATCCACAATTGGATAATTGACCAACTTTATAGCATAGCTTTAAGCAAAACTGCAAAACTTTTGCTAGTTCCACTTCTCCAGTTATAAGGTAAAACGGTTCTCTGTTTTATTATATTTTTTACACCAAATGATGCCCTCAAGTGAATGGGTGTCTTGGATTTTATTGTAATTCCTCCATACATTTCACTCAAGACAGCCAACCTGCCGATAGTGCTAGGGAAGAGGCATTCGGGTATTGCATCTGCCGACCACAAATCTCTAACATCTAGTAGATTTTGATATATGAAACATTTTGAACTGCTATTGGTGCTAGATGAAACGGATTGCCAAAGTCACGCAGATTAATCTTTTGGGTACCTTAATTGTCTGTTCCAGTTTTCACCTAAAACCACGGGGGTCACTAAAGTCAATAGGGGAGAACGGGGTAATCTGAGCCACTTTTTACATTTGCTCCCCTCTAAGGGAGCTAAAATGATTTATCACTCAAATTTACCCATTTCCCATTTATTCAGGATGTTTCATAGAAATAGGCATTAGCAGATTTTTTTCAAGACAAAGGGCAGTGAAAATATGATTGTTTTAAAAAAAATTCATGTGGCTCACTTTACCCCAGCTGTGGGGTAAACTGAGACAGACCAGAAAAATCAAGGGGGTAAAGTGAACCAGCTGGGGGTAAACTGATCCACTTTTTCCACTCTGAAACTACCATAACAACACATATTGTAACAGTTAGAATCCTGAAAGCTAGCCACACATTCCAGAACTAATGTCGGACTAGTAAAAGAATGATGGGGTTTAAGCAAAGCACATTTTCTAAACACTTGAGAGTAACTATGAACAAAATCAAATACAACGTATTATAATTCAAAAGGTTTTAATAAGATTCAAATGAAAGATAGAACCAGTTAGATTAGAACACAGTCCGGTTGGTCAAACACAGGACCCTTTCAAAGCATAGGAAAATCAGAACCAGCGAGAACAGCCTGGGACTCAGAACACAGGAGAAGACCCATCTGGAATATAACACCCATCTGGATTATAACATCAGCCTGTCATGTAACAAATACAAATAAAATGTATGCATGAATTTACAATATAAATTAAGTTACAGCTATACTGATGTTGTGATCGGTCATTTGAGTGCATGTCCACTCATAGAATTATAGACAGGATTTTTCGGGACTGCAGCATTAGCCTGAAGTTTACTCCAACTGCTGTAAGGTAAACTCAGTTCTTAGCTATTTTCATTCTTTAAAAGTAGCCAGAATGCGGGAAGAAATGTCTTCGAAGCTAAACATTTCTATCTGAAAAAAACTCGTCCCCACCACTATTAAACAAAGGACCATGGTTGGCCCAAACCTCTGTCACTCATTATGAACCCTAAACTGTGTTGGTTTCACCATCACACTTGTATCCCAGCAGAGCACTTGCTCAAACACCACTGGAAGCGCAACAGCCAACAAAATGTACACCCACGTTTTGCATCACCACTGCTAGACAGCCATTATTTACGGTGCCTCCTGCAAAGAACTGTCAACATCATATAACTGCGGGCCCTGCTGCTACAGGTTTTTTTAAGGGTTGATTAAGTGATAAACCGGAGGGTATTTTTCTGAAGCCCTGGGTCCCTTAGCACTACCCACTGTCTCTTCTATCATCAAAGAGCAGCTGGTGTTTGATCTTGCCTGGATCAAGAGGTGAAGGAGAGAGGATGTCCTACGGTCCTAACAAGAGACCTCGGGATGTCGTGGGGAGAGAGAGATAGAGACTGTAGAGATGGAACACTGTGGCACACAGCAGAGGGCTGGTATAATTGAGACCAAAGGGAGTCCATCTTCTGGAGGTCCTGGGGGGGATTCCACAAAAGGCCGATTCTGTGTTTCTTCAAAGGCAAAAAAAAACATGTCACATGCCTCACAGACCTTCTTCCTCCACTACCCCCTTCAACTCAATAAAGATACAAGCAGAATAACATCATTATCATAGGGACGTTGAGAAGACTGAAGGGTGGAGGCTCTCACAAGATGGCGACGGCCATCCCATTGGTTTTTCCTGCGACAGTGGGTTCTTAACCAACTTCTGAGAAGAATGTTATTTTCTGTTTTTCTTTCTTTCTTTTTATCAATCTCAGCTCCAGTTTGTGTCCAACTGGCTTTGTTGTATTGATGTCCGATGGCCAAGGAAGTAGCTTTTGGCCTTAATCATTCAAAAGCACACCACCACCTCTCCCCCTCCCAAAGGCATGTTCTCATTAGCTTCAAAAGTGGATCAAAGAAAACAAAGTCAAGAAAGAAAGAAAGAAAGAAAGAAAGAAAGAAAGAAAGAAAGAAAGAAAGAAAGAAAGAAAGAAAGAGAGAGAGAGATCTGGTTTGCCTCACTCATTCATCATCTTCCATCTCTCTGAAAGGCTTGGCTCAGATCCCCCCCCCTGTATAGTGGAAGAATATGCTGATGAGGAAAAGAAGAAAGAACTGCAGCGAGGGAGAGAGAGAAGAAGGAGTGATTAGCCAGAGAAAGGAGGGAGGGGCACTGGATGAAAGGGAGAGGAAAAGGAAGCGAAGCAAGAGGAACAGAGGACAGACAGATGGAAGAAAGGAGGGTAAGTTAAGAGACAGACAATGTTCTCCGTCAGATCAATGCCGGGCGCACTGGAAGCCGCAGTCAATTAGACGAGCTGCATCACCTCCTCCTGTCTACGCTCTGATTAAAGCTCACAGCAGGCATGGCAGGTCCTCCTCTTCTTCCTATTGTTTAGGGTTTGTGTTTAAATGAAGTATTCAAAGGTGTAGGGATTCAAGGTGTTCAAGTGTGAGCGCCAAAAAAAATAGTCCCTGTGTGTGCACTGTTGGACTAGCCTAGCGAGACTAGCCTGATCCAGCCAACAAGCTTGACATTTGTTTTTCTCCCGCAGATCAGTCTAAATTTTCTCCAGTCGCCTTGGAGGAGGAACCCAGCTCCGTCCGTTAGTGGAAGGCAGCCCCTGATTGGTTCTTGTAGTTGTTTACGTCAGCATTGATCGACAAATACGCTTGTGAGATATGGCGGGTCTCACGGGTCTAGACTGACAACTTTGTGAATCAGAAGCAGCCTTCCACTATAAGGGACAAACGTTAGGCCACAATGTGAGTCCAGATTGGCCAGGGCATTGTTTGACAGGCTCTTCCCCACTGAGATTGGAGAAAGGCCAGACTGATCTGCAGGAGAGAAACAAATGTCAAGCTCGCTTAAAAGGAAAAGTCACACAAAATCAGGTTGGTCTCCTGTTGGACTATCAATGGAGTCGGTCTATTACTTAGCGCTGAGTATTTAAAATGTAATCACGTTACTTTGCCAATAACTTAACAGACAGACTTCCTTAACTAATAACACCTCTTGTCATTGTGTAACCAAACTTCTACAGTTTCAATGATGTGTTCTGAGACTGGAGAGAAACACCCACTGGTACTTTACAGTTGCTGAGAACAGCAGTAGTTGCCCCAACGGTGTAAAAAAACATCATGTTTTGGTTGTACACAAGAAAAGACTTCAAGGATGAAGACTACCTGCCAACAAAGAGCAGCACACAGCCTCTTCCCCTTAGGTTTTCTATGGAACATTTAAATAAGACAACTTTGAATGAACCAAAAGCAGCATTGTTACAACCAATTTGGACCCAAATGTAGAACACAGTGAAATTGCTGGAGTGGAGCAGGAGCAAGGAGGCTGGATGGCAAGCAGGGAGGAAGGAAGGAAGGAAGGAAGGAAGGTTGGAATCTAATGATTCTAGAGCAGAGAGAACAAGCATAACACATAGAAATAATAGCTACCTAGGCTACAACAAAGTTGCATAGAAGCGCGAGTCACACTTTAAAAAAAATCCCTAAAAGTCACATTTTGTCAAAACTATCACTATTCTCTGCTCTGTTGTGGCATCTTTCAACATATTCACACTTCTCTCTGCATTAAGCACAATCTTATTAGGCATATTAATGCCTTGGCATGTTTCACACTGGGGGATATCCACTCAGTAAGCACTCGCAGTAAATGCATACTGAGTGGGTGATATCCCCAGTGTATGGCTTGTACACACACGGCTTGCAAAGTGACCCATCTCTCTCTCCAGCTCAACAAGACGCGAAGGTCATGGCCCCCGCCCCAATGCAGCTGCCAGAATACAGCAGCAAAATGTGCTACCGGAAACGTCAGGGAGCTGGGCAGGAGTGATGAAATGGTACGGTTAAGTTAACATGTACTGCAGTGTTTCCAATGGTGTTGCATGCGGAGTGGATCTGATTTCAGGTTCACACACCCACTGCTTGCTAGAAGGTCGACCTCTGCAAATATTCTCAACTTTCCAACACAATGGACATGTAATTGGTTGAAATGAAGGCAGAGGGAAGGTCACATGCACTGATCCACACCACTAAGATCATTGTACAGTTATTCGGACAGGATGATAGCTTTAACAGGTATAATTATTACGAGTTGTACCTTTTTGTGAAAATCAAAAATAATGGTATAGGTTTTGATTGACAGAGTAAAGTAAAGCACAGTATTATCAATGGGGAAAATATCAAAACTGTTTATTATTATATTTACTGACCACACTAAGCTAAAGAAAATGTACAATTTCAATTTTCAGCGTGTTTTCACTGGGACATTAGTGTGTCCATGTGTGTGCATATGGTCCATTTTTAGCACAAGTGGTCACCAGATAGGGCGAGCCGAGGGGAGTGCTTGTGATTGATGGAGAGAATGAGTGAATCCGACTGAGTTTTGAAGGAGTGTGCACAAGTAGCCCTCTAATAACGTATTAGCAGGACAAGCAATTTGCCCCTTTTGCTGCCGCTTGGCATGAAAAGAAGGACTTTTACAATAATGAGAGAAGCAGAAGAGTCAGTGGGAATGAACTCTTATCTCCACTAAAAGAGGAAGACTTAAATAGCATAATATATCAGCATAGTTCGGAAGAGGGGGAAAGTGAGATAACTGGAGGCAGACAGAGAGAAAAAAACTGATTATTCACACGTTAGCCCTTTTTAAGCTCTGGTTAAGGATGAACCAATCACACTGCAGAAACACCTACTGTATGCTAACACAGTCCTGCGGAAACATGGAAGATCAAATATGTCTTTATAACATTTCATTACATTGACAATTTAAATGTGTATGTTTAAGAAGTCAAAGACATTGTTATATGAGACATAATTGTATTCCAAACATTAACAAGCTCCGCAAATCAGAGAACGTGTGATGTCATAGTGATTCAAAATCAAGAGCCACTCGACTGCTTATTAATGTGAGCCTGATCTTATTCCAACCGCAGAATATTTGGACCAACTGCTGAATGAAGCAGTGTATTGGTCAACCCGGGGGACATCCCTGTGTGCTCTGTCACTCTTCCCAACGTATTATTAATGCTTCCAATTTTACATTTGAATGCAATACATTTTACTCTAAACGAAAGTTCCACTTCATTACACAATGTATTTCTTATGGCTCCATAGTTCACTCCTAAGCTGAGATCTTGCTTGGCATTGACTTCAACAAATTTCAACAAGGCAAGAAAAAAAGAAAAAAAACTGTTCTGGGATCAGATAAGATATTAGTTATAATCCATCTTTGCACTGGAAAACTCTAAGCTTGCACAATTATGAGAAGTACAGAAGGTCATCTGTGGGACAGGAATGGTGTGCAAACTAGGACGGTTGTTTGGAGCAGTTTGTGAGAAGAATAAAGGAATTTAGAAGATAAGATTGAATATTTCACACTGCAGCACAAATATTTTGTTCCTTTTAGGTTTATTAGAGGATTACAGCATGTACACCTCCCCCATGTTTTCAGGGCAAAGGTACTACTGTTATCTCCATAAGGCATGGCCCTGTTTTTTCTTTGACTAATGGTGACTAACACTAAGCTTTAAGTTGTGATGCATTCAGGGACTAGTGGAGTGGTGGGTGGGATGGATCAGTACAACACGCTGGATGTGACTCAGACCAGTTGGATGGCAGCCTGCGTGTAGCAGCAGTGCCTCTGCCAACACTCATCACAACAGGTAGTGAAAGAGTCACACTACATGAAGCCAAGGGGGAGGGAGGAAAACTGGAAGGTTTGTCCTGAGGGCCAAATATACCACGTAGGCCTACTGCTGTAGCATTGTGCTACTTGTGTCACCTTGAAAACTGTTGCCGGGGATGGGGTGTTGGGGTTGGTGTTTATTAAAAAATCTATTAATGATTGGACTCACTCTGTGCACCTACTGGCCCAGCATGCGGTCACCATATGCTGTTTTCTCATCAGGAAACAAAATGAAATCCAAAGGTGCAGTCAGCGATTCTGGAGAACGCTTTTTGTCAAAATCGCTTTTGTCAGCATCAGTGCATATCTCCTCAAGATCGGCTACCTGTCCTTATTGTTAATAAGACAATCTGGGCCTAGGCTCTGTCAATTGGTATGTTGTTAGTTCCTTTGATTACATACTCTTTGTTAACATACCCAGTAACAGAGTCTAGGCTGTGTATTAACATCGGATGCTTTTCAGCGCACTCACATTTGGACAGGTAGCAGATGGTGAAGAGATATTCCCTGATTTTGTCAAAAAGTGATGTTTGTGCTGACTCCACCTTTAAGCAAACACTATAGTTGCTTTAGGCCTATGTAGTTATCTGGCTCTTTCCTGAACTCAGCTTATTCAGCCTGCAGTCTGACCAATGTGGATTATGTTTTATATTTGGGGATTTTTAGAGACAATATATCTGCTCCAAGCTATTATAGTACAGCCCTTTGGAATTGTTTGGCATCAAACATGGTCAAATAAAAAGAAATCTTTGCTGTGAGATTGAGTCTGTACCCAGCATGCAATATCTCATGGAAGCTCACTTTATTGTTCATTGTCATGGCAAGGATAAATGAGAGAAGAGAGATAGAAAGGTCATTTTCATGTCACTATTCCCCCCCCCCCCCCCATTTTCCTTATATTTTGTCACTTTCACTCACTCCTGCCCCTCTCTTTCTGCCCCCCCCCCAACTTTGCTAACGGATACAGCTTCACCACTTCTCGTATTCTCTCCATCTCTCTCCCTCCCTCTCCTCCTCCCTCTATCATCGTCCCCTCCGTCCCTCCTCCGCTCCCTCTAGTCTTTCCTTTTCTCTCTCTGTGTGAAATGTGTAGCTCATTAGTTTGCTCGGCACACCGTCTCACGTCAGTCTGTCCTTCACATCTCGCTGCACTGCTAAGAAGTCATTTACGCCGTGGTATAGCTCCCCCCCCCACCCTCCCCACCTCCCTATTCCCCTCGCTGCAAACCCCCAACAGCACCACCACACCACCAGCTTAGGCCTCCATATGGTTTCATCATCATTTTGCAGAAGCAACCGAAATAGACAACCCAACCCCAGGGCCGTCCACAGACATTTGGGGGCGAAAGGGGGCTTGGGCACTAACCCCACCAACATGCACCATTCCCACCCTAAAGTAGTCACACCGCTGTCATCAATAAATCACAGACTTTGTTCGTAACTTGGAACTTTATGTTCTACTGAAACACACTATGCCACGAGTTGCCTTGCATGACAGGGACAAGGTTTTAATGAACATTTGAATAGTTCTATTACTAGCAAGTGCAGACTTTGGAGGTTGATAATGAGGATATTAAGTTATTTGGATAGTTCAGCACTTTTGAAGTGGGGTTGTATGAGGTACTTATTCATAGTTAGTCTATACCCTGTGAAGATGATGGACAGCGCAGTCATTTTGAGGAGTTTGGGGCAGAAGTCTGATTTGCACTGTCGCGGAAAGGGCCAGCCGAAAAATGCTAAAATAAGGATTTTTTTCCACTGTTGATTTGTGGAATTGTGGATTTCGCTGCCATTTTGGCCAGGCCTTGCTCGAAAAAGAGGTCATTTGACCTCAAGCAATTTGCCTGGTTAAATAAAGGTTAAAAGGAATGGTAAGCTGTACCGCACTGTCCAGCAGCTGTTTATTTTTGCACTTCTTTCCCTAACTCCTTCAAATGACTGCACCGATCGCCATAAGGTAACACACTAACTATGCATAAGAATCTCATACAACCGCACTTCAAAAATACTGAACTACGTATCTCTTTAATATGTAACATAAAAAGACAGTGGGGCTAGAGAGGGATGTTTGCTTTCCATGAAAAGTTAGGACAAGTTGCAAAGTTAATTTGAGGAGGTGGGGCATGCGGAGTACTTCCTAAATTGATAAGGAATATTTATAGTGGATACTATAAGCCTATATATATTCTATATATTTTTTGTATTTTTCCATTAAGGGCACTTTGGGGTACTAGGGCAGGGGCTCAAACCCCCCTTGGGTCCTATCTGCAGGCACGAGGCTGCCTTTGCCTCCAACTCCTCCCTTGCCCCCACACTCTGAACCCCCTGAAAAAGAGAAGAATTCCAGGCTGGAGACTTGAAGTAGGAGGGAGGGGGGAGGAGATGAGGATTATCCCCGGCGTAATGATACAGCACTTTGATAGAGCAGAATGGGGAGGCGGAGAAGGGAAAGGGAGGAGAGCCGGGAGGCGGAGGAGAGAGCCAATGATGGAGGAACAAGGCTTAAAAAAAATCATGTAAATGCAGAGATAATAAAGGAACCGTTTGGCATTCAGTGGGTGGCGCGTCAGTTGGAAAGAAATCTCAGTGAGGATGAAAGTCGACTAATGCCAGCTTCCTCTCTCTCTCTCTCTCTCTCTCTCTCTCTCTCTCTTTCTGTCTCTCTCTGTATCTCTCTCTTCTGCTTCAGAGCCATACAGGGTTTCTGGGTATTTTTTGGAAGGCAGCGGAGAGCAGGGGTGAGCGTATGGCAGAGTTTTAGGATCGAGCCCCCAAATAAACTTCATTGCATGACAGTCAAATCTTCCTCAATATGTATATTTACCTGAGTACGAAGTCACATTTCTGGTAGGCTACTTGTCAAGTTGAGTTACCATGTTATGCCAACTTCATTCTTCGACTCCTTATATATTCTCAAAACAAATGTTGCAGGTTTTGCTATAGCCTAGGCCTACTACATTTACATATATGTGACGATGTTAGTTGCTATGGTAACTATGTCCGCAGGATTCAAATGCTGTTTACACATCTGTGAACACGTTATGATGATTATAATAACGTTATTTATGCAGCAGAGCAAACTTACAAAGGGCTTTACTGTCAAAACAACTCAACGCATAAAACATCTAAAACATAAACATATCAGGAGAGATAAAATGATGAATGAACAATTCCAACAAACACCAACCATTAACACACAGGTGAGTTTTAAACAGATTTATAATAGGTACATAATATAGTACCCTCGAAAAGGTAGCAAAACCGAATTCAGACATCATAATTTTTTTTAATTTACTCTGCATTTGCTACTACCTATGTCGTACTTTCACCTGAAAATGCCTTCCCACATGTCCGTTTTTTGACTTCATTGTAGCAACTGAACATGTGTAAAGCTTGCAAACGTGACAGCAACATTAGCATTCATTTTAAGTCATGTTTCTGGCCACCTGAGGAATGTCAGTCAAACGTTCACTGTCTTTATACTGCGCTTCGTACTGTCTGTCTGCTTAGTTATAAGTATTGTTTAGTTGGCTAATTCAGAGCTTTTCCACTAAAAGCATTCTGCTGCTGGAAACAAACAGTAGGTATATAGATGTTCTCCTTGCATGCTTCAAAATCATTGGCTCATTCACAGCTCTGTGGCTTTCAACAACCAAATCATACAGTATTACATGATGCAGGTGTGTCGTACTGTACAGCACATTACAAACTGACACTTCTCGCTATGGCTCTGCTGATTAGCTCTTGCCAACACAGTTTACAAATGTAGCTCTCTCCTCCACCCCAACTCTCTCTTAATGAGTTTGGTTGCAGGTACTGTATGTATGTTTATTAAGAAAGGTTTTGCAGTATCATGACTGTTCCAACTCTTTGAAAGAAGGCCCACAGAGCATTTTTGGATTAATCTAACTGTTGCCTATGACTGTTAAGTATACATACATGGTCAATTCCTTAACTTAGCTGTCCCCAACTTTATACTTATGTATTATAAGTGCTTTACAGAAGCACTTATAATACATAACAGCAACATATCGAAATCTGAATATGGAATAAAGGCTTAAAAAAGAAGCAATAGAATTGTATAATAGGGTACAGAGGGCAAAGAGGACACAACGAGTTGGAATCAATGAAAATCAAATAAGCATTATTTACTAATGTACCCGTTCTGATGCCTCTGATAGGACCGACTGGACTGGCCTCAGGCCTCTAATTAAAGTAAACAGAGGAACCAGTGGCACTAAGGTAACTCTCAAACCCACCATCATGCTTCACATTTATGCTTTATTCATATGTGACTCACTGTATGCAGCGTGGGCGTTACTCCAAATGATAAGGTGCACATATACTCAGCGTATCACAGTATTTCAGGGGCAAGTTTGCCTTGATTTGAAAATGAACTCGCTTGTGTGCACACCTGCAGAAGTTGACATTGTAATCACACAAGTTGACCAGTCATCTCCAAATACTCCCCTGGGCGGCTGTGGCAAAGCAGGTAGGGCGGTCATCCACTGGGTTGCAGGGTCGGTGGATCAATCCCCGTCTCCCCGGCACATGTCAATGTGTCCCTGGGCAAAGAGACACTGAACCCTAAATTGCTCCCCATAGTTAGCTTGCACCCTGTGTGGTAGCTGCTGCTATCAGTGTGTGATTGGGTCAATGTGTACAAAACAATGTAAAGCGCTTTGGATCTGTGAAAAACCAGGGAAAAGCGCTTTATGAGTGGAGTCCATTTAGAATTAGACTCATTGACCTGAACCATGCTCCATTCACATTTATGGATATTTTTCTCCCTCACTGTTTTCACTGTAACAAATGTTTGTCCCCCCTTTTGTTCATTTTTCAAAGTCATTATTGAGTTCCTGCATTGAACAAGGAAGATTCTGTGGATATAATATGTAGCCCAGAATACATGCAAATTCTACCCTATCCAGGGAAACAAATAGCACCTTGGATTCTTATGAAAATGAACCTTTGAATTGCTCCATCCATCCATCCATCCATCCATTATGTCTTTTTCAAGGGAAGGCGCTTTCTTCCCGGGCTGTTGACTAGGGGGATAATATAATGACAGTGGCGTTTGCACAATAAAGCAATAAGGCATACATATATATTGCGTACTGCGTTATGTAGGACAGTGTGAAGCCAGAAACTGTGTCGCCTTCACTTGTGACGGATGAGCGTTGTTTGCCGTCTATACCTGCACAACAAAGAGAAATGTTTATGACTATGTTTGTGTGTGTTTGTGAGCACTCAATCATGCGTGAGCCCTTCGCCAGGTGCATGTGCGCGTCAATCACAGCGACATGTCTGCATTAGAAATAATGGAGGTAGAGAGTGCAGAAAGAAGAAAAAAAAAAGTAAAACAACACAATAGTGGGAAAGCTGCCCTGATGTGAAGTGTGTGTGTGCGTGTGTGTGTGTGTGTGTGTGTGTGTGTGTGTGTGTGTGTGTGTGTGTGTGTGTGTGTGTGTGTGTGTGTGTGTGTGTGTGTGTGTGTGTGTGTGTGTGTGTGTGTGTGCGTGTGTGCGTGTGCGTGTGTGTATGTGGGTGTGTAAGC